>JAUPTC010000020.1:187600-244211 GCA_030762895.1 Sophora flavescens
TTCAACATACACAAGGTTACCAAAAAGGTACTTAATTTTTTTTTTCTTTAAAGAAAAGAAGTAAAAGGTAAAGAAACTCACAACTTGAAAACGACATCAGATACATACATATAATATTGCCTCGAAAGATCTTAGGTTTTAACATTACACCACGGCCTTAATCAATATGGCCAACAGAAACGAAAACATAACTGAAACATAACCGAGAAGATAAGGTAAATAAAACACCAACTGGGAATGGGAATCTGGGAATCTAAACTCGAAAGAAAAGCTCAAAAGCCAAGACTAACGGATCACTCAAAACAAAGCCTCCAACCACTACCAATTCCTACGACACTCGGAGTGGCCACAAACGCTCCCACAAGAAGAAGTCTCCGGCTCCGGGTCAATCACCTCTCCTCCGTCATCCAACGGGACATCCTCCTCCTCAATATCCAAAGGGTGATAACCCGCCTCGAGCTCCTCATCCCACCAGTCGTCTACCACCACGAGGCTACTCCTCGGATCCTCTTCGGGATCTTCTCGAGATCTTCCTCCACCTGTTCCTCCTCCTCCTCGGCTCGGCAGGCTCAACGTGAGGGTGAAGTAGACCGGCTTCCTGTAGCGTGTTCGTGTACAACCATGGCGGTGGAAGAATCACGCTCATGGATTCCACCGAGTGGATCCTCCTAATGTGCTCTCCATGTATATTAGCTTCAATAGTAGTGATTGGCCCTCGGTACGTCGCCGTAGTCGCATTCGCGTCCATCCTCCAATTCCCAATCCTGTCGACCTCGTCAAAAGTCTCTGTCCGTGTGACCTCAGGTACAAGAGGGACAAGAGGGTCCATCTAAAGCATACGCATACCCGGTACGAGGAAAATAAAAGAACATACAGACATGCAAGAGTGAGATACCGTCATAAGATATATCCCACAACAACCATATACATGATACATGCAACACGAAATCAGATCAACAGTTAAAGCATGCATAATCATCATAATATAACAGTGTTATATCAAGGGGTCCTCAAGCCCGTACAATCAGTTTTCGAAAATGTGCATGACACTTCAATATCAGGCTCTATCCTAATCTCATGAGATCACAACACCATGTTATCACTGGAGAAGATAGAGTTGGTCAAGCTCTGCCCACCGGGCTGTTGCCACCGCATCCTGATGCACCAGGCCTCTTGGTCAGACAACGCCACATGCCCTTAACAAAACAGCTAGCAATGTGACTGACTCTCAGATACCCCATGGGTATCCTCAATAAGCAAAGGCACGTCTGCCAGGGGAAATGCATATGAATAAAATCTTTCCTTTTAAGGTTTTTCTTTGTGTAAATATTTCACTGTCAAAGCTCAAAGCTAATGACTTAACATTATTTCCCCATCACTTGAAAACGTAGAAACATAGGACACACAGTCCGAATGCTCAATCCCAACACCTAGACCGTGGCCGCAGTCAAGGTTTGTGGTAAAGGAAATCAATATACTTTTAGTCATGTTTTACTTATCATGCTAAGGACAATAGCCCACAACAACGGAAATCAGAACGAACTGTCCTCGATTCCGCGAATTGGACTTGAAGTCCATAACATTACGAATAGGACTTTACGGTCCCGAATTAACACTGATCCAAGATCACGTGCTAAGCATGGAAAACTAGAGGCGACATCTCACGTCTAGATTCCTATTCTTTTAGTACTTATCTTTCATTTGACGAAAACAGTTTTCGAAACCGAAAGCCTCGATAACCTATGCTGGCTATCGGAAAGTTTCTAAATCATTTGGGAGAAAACCTTTCTTTTGAAAATCCTTTATAAAACGTTTTTGAAACACTTTTAACTTTGAAAATCCCCAATAGGATATTGTAAAATATTTTCGAAAGTTTTCACTTAAAACACATAGTTCGAAAAGGGTTTTTCTCTTGCATTCTAGAAATCACTAAAACTATATTGTCACATAAAACAAGTACTTTTAAACATTCAAGCTTTTTGGAAAAGAACACCCATCCTTTCATCTTCAAAGCTTATTAAGGTTTTTAATCCTTATTAATGATTGAAGCACGGACACACGTCCGGCTTAGCAAACTTCAAACAACAACAGCAGTATGTACACATATATATATATTCACAGTTCAATGCCAATATCACAGTTCATCACAGTTATACATCTCAACATATATAACGATACAGTTCAACTTCATATAATAGCATAACATTTCCGATAATCCAGTAACTCAATAATAGTCAAGTAAACAATTAATCAAATACACACATGCATACAGTTGTTGAATATCTTTCGGAAATCCCCTCTTACCTCAAAAGACGATAAGGGTTCCGACTACGAAAACTAAGGATCACGAACGTCCGTGCGTAACGAATCTAAGGTTACACACATGAAACCATAGGTTAGATTTTTAATCATAGAACACTAGCCACAAGGCATAGGTTCGGTTTTCAACAATGGTTTTGGATTAAGGTTTTCCAAAAATCATGCAACTTACGGATTTATGATCCTTAAGTGCTAGGAGTTCTTAAAACACCAAAAGGAGCCTTATACATCAAGGAGCCCAAATCCATGATCACTTTGGAAAAACCTCAAAGTACATATAACAAAACACTTAGAGTTTTCACTTTTTCATGAAAATACATAAAAGTTTCTAAACTTTTCCAATCACTTAAACCTAGAATCCTTATGTACATAGGAGCTCTTGGTCATGATCATGTTGGAATAACACTCAAACACAAGCTTAACCAAGCAAAGATGAAACAAAACTCATATGGCACAAAAGACATAGATTCTGTCCAGTAGAGAAAATGGTGTTCGAGATTTTTGTTTTCCACAAGATTTTAGTATGTTGTAGAGGAAGTAAAAATAAGAAAATAGAAATAGGTTTCACCTCAATCGGAGTTTTCTACAATTTTAGAGAATTTTTTGAAGTTTAAAAGCATATTATGAACTCAAAACATCAACTATGAAAATAAAGCCAAAACTTGAAAAACAAATGGTATAGGGACATTACCTTTACCAATATGAACAACTTTGATGAAGAACACAACTTGAAGGAAGGGACCTACAAATTCAGGTTCACAAGAATTGTCAAATTATTCCAAAATCAAGGCTAAATTGGGTCCCGAGTTCTCTGGCGCGGATCAGTGCACAGTCCATGATGTTCCTTCACTTAAATGGGCCTAACTTACTCATCTTAAGCCCAATTGAGGCATATGATACCTTGTTGGAAAGCTTATTCAGAGGCCCTTAATTTGGTCTAGGGTTTGGTCGGGATTAAAAAGCATAAATAGCAGTTTACTGCCGTACAAGCCAGAGAGAGAAGGAAATTAGACAACCTTTACAATCATTGTTTTTGCTTTTACATTATTGGGCATAATTGCTAAACATTGTTAATTTTCGGATTTTTCACTCTTCCTGAACTTGTTGCCTTGTGCAGAGCATAACTAGAGCTACAGATATCAGATTTTGATAATCTTGATGTCCCTAGAAAGATAAGGAAGGGACCTACAATTTCAGGTTCACAAGAATTGTCAAATTATTCCAAAATCAAGGCTAAATTGGGTCCCGAGTTCTCTGGCACGGATCAGTGTGCAGTCTATGATATTCTTTCACTTAAATGGGCCTAACTTACTAATCTCCGCGCCAATTGAGGCATATGATACCTTGTTGGAAAGCTTATTCAGAGGCCCTTAATTTGGTCTGGGGTTTGGTCAGGATTAATAAGCAAAAGTAGCAGTTTACAGCCGCACAAGCCAGAGAGAGACGGAAATTAGACAACTTTTACAATCATTGTTTTTGCTTTTACATTATTGGGCGTAATTGCAAAACATTGTTAATTTTCGGATTTTTCACTCTTCCTGACCTTGTTGCCTTGTGCAGAGCATAACTAGAGCTACAAATATCGGATTTTGATGATCTTGCTGTCCCTAGAAAGATAAGGAAGGGACCTACAGTTTCAGGTTCACATGAATAGTCAAATTATTCCAAAATCAAGGCTAAATTGAGTCCCGAGTTCTGTTGAGTCACCGGCAAGTGTACTGGGTCGTCGTACGTAATAAAACACGGTAAGTAATTACCGAGGTCGGACACAGGGATTGGGCTACCAATTCTACCAATTTACAGAAATTTGATATGGTTGGTCAAGTAACTGAAAGTGGTTGGGAAGAGAGAAAATAGGATCACAAGTTCAAATCCACACGAATTAACAAATCGATTAAGAGTGAAAATATGGATTAAAAACGCCTAAGGTCACAAATCTACCTACCCAATCATGCATAGTACCCAAGTGATGATGATCCTCTCCCTAGGTTCAATTTTAATGTCAACCGGGACCCCTAATTTCTCCTAAATTCATTGTCGTGCTCAAAAGGACGTATTCAACGATTGGCTTAATTACTTGCTACAGTCTCCTACTCACTCTCGTGCAATATTCAATCAGTGATCCCAATTCAAGTTCTAAACGCGAATTTCCTATCAAGCCTCATCACGTTAACTAGTTAATCACGCATGCATATGATCAACGCAATGAAATCAGAATTGGAAAACAAGAATTGAGTTAAAGGATAGAGATATACATCACATTGAATCACTACACCGCCATGGGTGGTTTCATTGATCCCTTAGACAAGGGGATTAGTTCGTCATGCCCGTAATAATGACAAACGAACTATCGGAATTCATCATAATTCTAAATTAAGAAAAGAAAAGAGGGAGACGCAGCTCCAGAATAAGGATTCTAAGAGATCTAAAATCTGTTCTGATCAAAAAGTATGGTATCTGGTTCTGTCTGAACTACTTTATTTATAAGGAGGCCACGTGTCACGGCCGTGATGGCCATCACGGCCAAGCCGTGACGCGTTCTGGAATAGGCGCGCTTTCAAATCTGGAGCATCACGGCCGTTAGCCTCATCACGGCTAGGCCGTGATCGCTTCCCGCCTGGCTTCACCCGGTAGTGATCTGTATCACGGCTAGGCCGTGAAAGCTTCTGCCTTCTGCCTTCTGGATTGTCACGGCCGTGATGGTCATCACGGCCAGGCCGTGATGGTCATCACGGCCGGGCCGTGACTGCTTCTGACTTTTTCCTTCTGCTCTGCTTGATCATGGCGGTGATGGTCATCACGGCCAGGCCGTGATGGGCTCTGTTTGGCTCATATTCTTCACTTTTCAAGCTCTAATCCATCAAAGCTCCATCAAGGCTATTTTCTGATCATTTTTCCTTAAATTCCTGCAAAACAACACCAAGAGACCGCTTAACCCGTTCCAAGGGAAAAACTAACAAAACTCAACTAATCATGCCTAAACTATATGAAAAATGCATGCGAAAGTGCACATGAAATATGATGTAAAATCAAACTATCAAATCACCCCAAGCTTAAAACTTGCTTGTCCTCAAGCAAACACTAAGGCCAGAAGATCAAAAAGCATGGATAGTGTGATTTAGAACCCGAGTAGTAACTGATCCAAGTAATAGGCAATTCAAATAATTTAGCAAGAGACAATCAATTCAAGTCCAATTAGACGCCTAGGTTTCTTAGACTCATATTCTCACTGATTTGGGCACTCTTTCTCACTGAAAATCACCCCAAGCTTGTTCATTAGCTTGGCACTCCTTCTCACCCTCACTCAAGTGTTTAGGGATATATGACATTTCGCTCCATTTTCCTCAAGG
This sequence comes from Sophora flavescens, assembly GCA_030762895.1. Classification (NCBI taxonomy): domain Eukaryota; kingdom Viridiplantae; phylum Streptophyta; class Magnoliopsida; order Fabales; family Fabaceae; genus Sophora; species Sophora flavescens. The sequence goes on from JAUPTC010000020.1 coordinate 193,270, forward strand.
AATGAATTCTACCATAGGCTTGACTATCAACCGAATCTCTACTTTATTAATGAAAGAAATTAAAAATCAGGAGGTCTTTGGCTTTGGTTGTAACGGGGCCATGGGATTAATCGTTAGGTGGGGAAATCAAGAAAAGGAAATTTCAAAAGGCTACACAAAACATTAAGCATTGCAAACATGACCTTCTAAAATACCCCTTTTGGGTTTTGATTCACTTTTCCACCTTTCTTTCTTTCCTCTTGTTTTTATTTCTCAGTTTCCTTTTGTCATCTCCTTCTCCATTTTTTTGTTTCCTTTTTCTTTTTATTTTCATTTGAGAAGGGGAGATTTTCAATTTAGGAGAAATAAATTTTTTTTTTTTGAATTTTTCATCCCGTGCTTTTTCAACTACCTTTTTACCCTTTCTGTAATACTTTAGAAGGTCCTATCAAGCATCATTCAACCATATATTTCAAGGTACCAAGAAAAGTATTTTATTCTTTTAGGCTCAAAATTTGGGCAACTAAGGGGTAGCATTTTGTCAATCAAAGCTCGCAAGGCGGAAAAAATACCTAGTGCCTCAATCAATTTTAAAAATGTTTTAAAAAATTTTTAAGTTTTAAAACGGTTTCAAGTCAAGTTCTAGAAAAATACAATCCGAGAGGAATAAAATTCTAACACAAAGAATGGGAAGATATAGTAAGTACCCCTTTGGCTCAAAATCTCACATTTTGTAGTTCGAAATCGGTGAGAAAACACGAATCTATGGAACCACATGCTAATTATTAACTATCAAAGATCATCTCAAACATTTTCATTATTTGCCTTATCACAAGAATAACAATTGGGTTCAACAATCCACTATCTCTATTTATTTGTCACTCAGTTCTCACAATTGGATGCATCATATCTAAGCAAAGGGCAATCGAATCATGTGATCATGCAAAACTATCATGCAAAACTATATGAATGCAACATGAACAATGCAGATGCAAAATACCCCTACCCCAAGCTTAAAAATTTACATTGTCCCCAATGTAAACAATCAAGTCGGAGAGAGGAGAAAAATTGGAACGACTTACCAAGGCGGTAGCGGGTGTTGGCTCTCATTTCAGTCAGAAACTTGTTAGGAAGTACATCACGGCCGTGAGCCTCATCACGGCTAGGCCATGATCAATTCTGGTCCTCAGGGTTGGCATGTCACGGCCGGGATGGCCATCACGACCAGGCCGTGACACTTTCTGCTCTTCAGGGTCTTTCCATCACGCACGTGATGGGTATCACGGCTAGGCCGTGATCCTTTCTGGTCTTCATTTTTAGCCCATCACGGCCGTGACCAGTGTCACGGCCTGGGCGTGATGGCTGCTGCCTCTGCTTTTTCCTTGTCTTCTTTCCCTGAAATCACTTGGCAAAAACTCTTGATCTTCTCAAATTATTCAAGAGTGAAATCAAAAACAAAAACTACTAAGAAAATGAAAATAACTAAAGAGAAGGGTTAAGAAACTTGGGTTGCCTCCCAATAAGCGCTTGTTTAACGTCCCGAGCCTGACTCAAGTCACCCCTAAGGGTTAATCCAGAAGAAGAACTTGCTTTGCCGTTTGGGATTGATTCCCCATGATAATACTTTAGCCTTTGCCCGTTTACCTTGAAGTTGCCAGAGGCCCCTTCTAATTCCACTGCTCCGTGTGGGAAGACTTGGAGGATCTTGAATGGTCCCGGCCACCTCGATTTCAGATTTCCAGGAAAGAGCCTCAACCTTGAATTATAAAGGAGTACCATTTGTCCGGGCTCAAACCTTCTAGGCAAGATGTGCTTGTCATACCATGCCTTAGTTCGCTCCTTGTAGATTCTTGCATTTTCATAAGCTTGCATGTGGATCTCGGACAACTCATTTAAATCCAAAAGCCTCTTCTCACCGGCCTTCGTCAAGTCAAAGTTGAGTTCTCGAATTGCCCAATAAGACTTTTCCTCCAACTCCACCGGCAAGTGGCATGCCTTTCCAAACACCAAATTGTAGGGAGACCTTCCAATTGGAGTCTTGAAGGCGGTCCTATAAGCCCATAAAGCATCATCTAACTTTTTTGACCAATCCTTCTGTGAGGAGTTGACGGTTTTCTCAAGAATACGCTTCAACTCACAGTTGGATACCTTCGCTTGCCCATTTGTCCGGGGATGATAAGGAGTAGAGACTCTATGCTTGACCCCATACTTCTCAAGAAGCTTGTGCATTTGATTGTTGCAAAAGTGGGATCCCCCATCACTAATCAACACTCTAGGGACCCCAAACCTCGAGAAGATATTGCGCCTTAGGAATTCCATGACTACCCGCGCATCATATGTAGTTGTTGGGATTGCCTCTACCCACTTTGACACGTAGTCCACAACCACCAAAATGTATTGGTAGGAGAAAGATGGTGGGAATGGTCCCATGAAATCTATCCCCCATACATCAAAGAGCTCTACTTCAAGCATGCAATTCAAGGGGAGTTCATGCCGCTTAGAGATATTGCCAACTCTTTGGCAACGATCACAGTTTTCGACAAAGGTGTGGGCATCCTAGAAGAGCGTCGGCCAATAGAACATGCTTTGGAGGATTTTTTCTGCGGTTTTCTTTCCCCCATAATGCCCACCGTAATATGAGCTATGACAATGCCACAGCACGTTTCCGATTTGGTCATGGGGAATGCACCTCCTTATGATTCCATCCGAGCATTGCTTGAAAAGATAGGGGTCCTCCCATACATAGTACCTTGCATCTGAGAAGAACTTCTTCCTTTGTTGATTAGTCCAACCTTGCGGAACCACATTTGAAGATTTGAAATTGGCCATGTCCGCGAACCAAGGAGAGAAGTTTTCAATGAGTGCAAATAGTTTTTCATCAGGAAATTCTTCCTTGATGTCTAACAATTCCTCCTTGGTGTCGGGATTGACCAACCTACATAAGTGGTCCGCCACACCATTCTCGGATCCCTTCCTGTCCTTAATCTCTAGGTCAAATTCCTGCAAAAGAAGAATCCACCGAATTAATCTAGGTTTGGCCTCTTGTTTTGTCATCAAGTGTTTTATGGCCGCATGATCGGTGAAAACAACAATCTGAGACCCCACAATATAGGATCTAAACTTATCTAGGGAAAATACCACAGCAAGTAATTCCTTTTCAGTGGTGGAATAATTAGCTTGTGCCTCATTCGAAACCTTACTTGCATAATAAATGACATGAGCTAATTTTTCCACCCTTTGTCCCAAAACAGCCCCCACCGCATAATCACTAGCATCACACATGATTTCAAATGGCAAATTCCAATTTGGTGCAGTGATTATGGGTGCGGTGACAAGCATATTTTTCAGAATAATGAAGGCATTTAAACAAGAAGCATTAAATTCAAAGGATACATCCTTCACAAGAAGGTCACAAAGCGGCCTTGCGATTTTGGAGAAGTCCTTGATGAATCTCCGGTACAACCCAGCATGCCCCAAGAAACTCCTCACCCCCTTTACATTGGTTGGTGGGGGAAGCTTCTCAATCAACTCGATCTTGGCTTTATCAACCTCAATCCCCCTTTGGGAGATTTTGTGCCCCAAGACTATACCTTCCTTGACCATGAAGTGGCATTTCTCCCAATTGAGCACAAGGTTAGTCTCTTGGCACCTTTTTAGCACCAAAGTCAAGTTCTTCAAGCAATTGTCATATGAAGTCCCAAAGACCGAGAAGTCATCCATGAACACCTCAATGCATTTCTCCACCATGTCCGAGAAAATAGAAAGCATGCACCTTTGGAAAGTAGCAGGGGCGTTGCACAATCCAAAGGGCATCCTCCTATAGGCAAAGACTCCATAGGGACAAGTGAAGGCCGTCTTCTCTTGGTCTTGAGGATCCACCACAATTTGATTATAGCCGGAGTAACCATCCAAGAAACAATAGTACTCATATCCGGCTAACCTCTCAAGCATTTGATCAATGAAGGGGGAGAGGAAGTGATCCTTCCTTGTCACCTCATTTAGTCTTCTATAATCGATGCATACTCTCCACCCCGTGATGGTCCTTGTTGGGATCAATTCATTACTTTCATTGACCACCACGGTTGTGCCACCTTTCTTTGGGACCACATGAATTGGACTAACCCAACTGCTATCCGAGATTGGATAGATGATTCTGGCATCTAAAAGTTTAATCACTTCCTTACACGACTTCTGTCATGATGGGATTTAGCCGTCTTTGTGGCTGAACCACCGGCTTATAATCATCCTCCATCAAAATTTTATGCATGCATAGGGAGGGGCTTATACCTTTAAGGTCCGAAATCTTCCACCCAATGGCGGATTTGTGTTCCCTAAGAACTCTCAACAGCTTCTCTTCTTCATCCTTTTTTAAGGCATTGCTAATGATCACCGGGTGTTGTCCCTTCTCCCCCAAGAATGCATACCTTAAGTGGGTTGGGAGTTGCTTCAACTCCGGTGCCTTGCCATCTTCTTCCATTCCTTCGTTGTTGAGCTTTTCCTTCGCACTTTCTTCTCTTGGGAGACTCGGTAAGGCTTCCATGTTTTTTAAGCACTCAAGATAGTCCTCATCCCCCAAAGAGTCTTCTTCCTCAATATCATCCTCATGGGATTCTACCAACACTTGTGCAAGTGAAGAACCATGGGCTTCTCTAGTGGCCTTTGCCTTGACAATTAAGTCCACCATATCCACTCGAAACACCTCCGACCTCTCGGCTGGGTGCTTCATTGCTTCAAAGGCATTGAAGACTACATTCTCATCTTGCACACGGAGGGTGAGTTTCCCTTGTTGCACATCTATCAAAGCATGCCCAGTGGCCAAGAAGGGCCTTCCCAATATGAGCGGAATCTCGGCGTCTTCATCCATATCAAGCACCACAAAATCCGCCGGAAATATGAACTTATCCACCTTCACTAACAAATCTTCAACCACCCCATAAGGATATTTTATAGAGCGATCGGCAAGTTGGAGCGACATCCGTGTATCCTTGGCTTCCTTGATCCCCAACCTCTTCATCATAGAGAGGGGCATCAAGTTGATGCTTGCCCCTAGATCACACAATGCTTTCCCTAGAGTCATCCCCCCAATGGTGCATGGTATAGAAAAAGAACCGGGGTCCTTCAAATTTGGAGGTAGTTTTCTTTGAAGAATGGCACTACACTCCTCGGTCAAAGCAACCGTTTCCTCATCCACTATTCTCCGCTTCTTGGAGAGAAGCTCGTTCATAAACCGGGCATAAGATGGCATTTGTTCTAAGGCTTCCGCAAATGGAATATTGATCTGAAGTTTGCGGAAGACATCAAGGAATTTACTGAACTGTTTATCCTGTAGAGGCTTCTTCAATCTTTCAGGATATGGTACCTTCATGAAGGGGGGGAGGTCTTTGGGTTCAACCCACTTCTTTCTTCAGAACTCTTCATCTACAAGTTTTAACCTCCCCCTTGCTCCGGTGCCTTGTCTCTTGCCAACTCCTCTTCCCTCTGTTGCTCTTCCTCAACATGTGGTTGTTCTGAGGCCTCAACTTCCGGAGAACTAGTTGTACCCCTGTTAGATCCCAACACCCTACCGCTTCTAGTTGTTACGGCATTGCATTGGTTCTTAGGGTTGTTCTCGGTATCACCTGGGAGAGTGCCTGGGAGATGCTCATTTAGTTGCTTTGCGAGCTGAGCTATCTGCGTCTCTAGATTCTGAATTGCCGACCCTGTATGAGTTACCAACTTGTCAATGGCTATGCTTGTATTGATTGACAACTTCTCAACTGTCGCACTCATCTTCTCAAAAGTCAACTCCCAAGGTTGCCTTCCACCATCTGTTATCTGCAATTGATTAGGCCCTGGAAACGCCTGCTGAGTATTGCGTTGATGGATTCCAATGTTTGGCCTCAGACCTTGTTGAGGTTGTTGTTGCCCGGCTAGACCACCACTAGCATTACTCCAAGCGAAGCCCGGATGGTCTCTCCTCATATACCCCCTATTCTGATTCTGACTGTAATCATTCTGTCTGTTCCTCTGATAGTTGTTCTGGGGTACAGTGTCATAGAAATTGTGGCATGAGTCCACATGTTCCTGAGAGAAGTTGAGCGGACAACTCTGAGTGTCATGATCTCCATTACAATTGTCACAACCCGGAGGCATCCCCTCGTGTATCACATTAACCTTTTTGTTCCCAGACAATGCCGCATTCTGCATCTTCAACAGTCTATTTTGCTCTAGAATGGCTTCCATTGTTGCAGAACTGACTCCACTTGAGGTTTCCCTACCACGGTTGTAATCGTTGTTCGACATCTTTTCCAATAATGCCCATCCATCCTCAGCTGATAAATAAGAAAAGGAACCGCCAGCTGCGGCGTCACAATTCATCCGTAGCGCCCCTTAACCTGTTAAAGAAATGTTGGACCTTGGAGACCGGGTCAAAGAAAGCCGAAGGACATCTCCTCAAGAGCATATTATACCTCTCCCAAGCTTCATTATAAGTTTCATCCTCTGTCTGCCTGAAAGAAGTAACGGCTACTCTTGCTTGTGCCGCTTTCTGAGGAGGAAAATACTTAGTTAGGAACTTTTGTGCCATTTGCTCCCAAGTTCTGATACTGTTCCTATCCAAGCTGTCAATCCAATCGCGAGCGACATCCCTAAGAGAGAGAGGGAAAAGCCGCAAGCGAAACTCATCTTGAGTAACTCCTCTTGTCTTCTGTGATGTCAAGGGCTTCGAGGAAGCGAGTGATGTGTCTATGAGGTCTTGTTTGCCACTCCGTCAAACTGATTTTCGCGGATCTGGGCCGTGACACATCCTTCCACTCAAGGAGTCCCGTATTAAGGTTGCCCCTCACGATAGAAGAAGCACAATCATCCAGGTTGGGCAGATCGTACTCGAAGAGAGGCTTGTAACGAGGAGGAGGAGGAGGATTTCCGTCGGCCATGTCCTCAAGATTAATCGCTTCAAGCCTCTTTCATTCTCTGGCTTCCTTCCTTAATCGCTTCTCGGTCCGGTGATCTCCGAATCAAATGGCAAGTCCTCTTGTGAAAGGGTACCTCGCATACAAAAACAAGGCCGGACCAAGTGGAATCAAAGAAGTAGAGAGAAATAAAAAATAAATAACAGAAAATAAAAATAAAAACAGTTTAACCAAATAATCAAATTTCCCAAAAATTAGGAAAATTTGGTTTGCCAATCCCCGGCAACGGCACCAAAAACTTGTTGAGTCACCGGCAAGTGTACCGGGTCGTCGTACGTAATAAAACACGGTAAGTAATTACCGAGGTCGGACACAGGGATTGGGCTACCAATTCTACCAATTTACGTAAATCCGATATGTTTGGTCAAGTAACAGAAAGTGGTTGGGAAAAGAGAAAATAGGATCGCAAGTTCAAATCAACACGAATTAACAAATCGATTAAGAGTGAAAATCTGGATTAAAAACGCCTAAGATCACAAATCTACCTACCCAATCATGCATAGTACCCAAGTGACGATGATCCTCTACCTAGGTTCAATTTTAATGTCAACCGGGACCCCCAATTTCTCCTAAATTCACTGTCGTGCTCAATAGGACGTATTCAACGATTGGCTTAATTACTTGCTACAGTCTCATAACCCAATCATCGAACTCGATTAAATCTTGTTCCCTATATGGTTGCACTAATCTCCTACTCACTCTCGTGCAATATTCAATCAGTGATCCCAATTCAAGTTCTAAACATGAATTGCCTATCAAGCCTCATCACGTTAACTAGTTAATCACGCATGCATATGATCAACGCAATGAAATCAGAATTGGAAAACAAGAATTGAGTTAAAGGAGAGAGATATACATCACATTGAATCACTACACCACCATGGGTGGTTACATTGATCCCTTAGACAAGGGGATTAGTTCCTCATGCCCGTAATAACGACAAACGAACAATCGGAATTCATCATAATTCTAAATTAAGAAAAGAAAAGAGGAGACGCAGCTCCGAATAAGGATTCTAAGAGATCTAAAATCTGTTTCGACAAAAAAGTATGGTATCTCGGAAATGTGCGACCGCTTTATTTATAATGAGGCCACGCGTCACGGCAGTGATAGCCATCACGCGGCCGAGCCGTGAGCTGCTTCGAATGGGCGCTTTCAAATCGGAGCATCACGCCATGAGCCTCATCACGGCTAGGCCGTGATCGCTTCGCCTGGCCTTTCACGGTAGTGATGCGTATCACGGCTAGGCCGTGACGACTCTCTTCTTCGCCTTATGGATTGTCACGGCAGTGATGGTCATCACGGCCGGCCGTGACAGCTTCACGACTTTTTCCTCTTCGCTTCCGCTTGATCATGGCCGTGATGGTCATCACGGCCAGGCCGTGATGGGCTCTGTTTGGTTCATATTCTTCACTTTTCAAGCTCTAATCCATCAAAGCTCCATCAAGTCTATTTTCTGAGCATTTTTCCTTAAATTCCTGCAAAACAACACCAAGAGACCGCTTAACCTGTTCCAAGGGAAAAACTAACAAAACTCAACTAATCATGCCTAAACTATATGAAAAATGCATGCGAAAGTGCACATGAAATATGATGTAAAATCACACTATCAAGTTCTCTGGCGCGGATCAGTGCGCAGTCCATGATATTCCTTCACTTAAATGGGCCTAACTTACTAATCTCAAGCCCAATTAAGGCATATGATACCTTGTTGGAAAGCTTATTCAGAGGCCCTTTAGCAATTAAGTCCAATTAAGCCCAATAATCTAAAACCAAAAACAATGATTGTAAAAGTTGTCTTCCTTATCTTTCTAGGGACAGCAAGATCACCAAAATCCGATATCTGTGGCTATAGTTATGCTCTCCGCATGGCAACAAGGACAGGATGAGTGAAAAATCCGAAAATTAATAATGTTTAGCAATTAAGCCCAGTAATGTAAAACCAAAAACAATGATTATAAAAGTTGGGCTTAATTGGGCTTAATTTCTAAACATTATTATTTTCGGATTTTTCACTCTTCCTGACCTTGTTGCCTTGCGCCGAGCATAACTGGAGCTACAGATTTCGGATTTTGGTGATCTTGCTGTCCCTAGAAAGATAAGGAAGGGATCTACAATTTTAGGTTGACAAGAATTGTCAAATTATTCCAAAATCAAGGCTAAATTGGGTCCTAAGTTCTCTGGCGCGGATCAGTGCGCAGTCCATGATATTCCTTCACTTAAATGGGCCTAACTTACTGATCTCCGCGCCAATTGAGGCATATGATACCTTGTTGGAAAGCTTATTCAGAGGACCTTAATTTGGTCTAGGGTTAGGTCAGGATTAATAAGCAAAAATAGCAGTTTACAGCCGCACAAGCCAGAGAGAAGCGGAAATTAGACAACTTTTACAATCATTGTTTTTGCTTTTACATTAATGGGCATAATTGCTAAACATTGTTAATTTTCGGATTTTTCACTCTTCCTGACCTTGTTGCCTTGCGCAGAGCATAACTAGAGCTACAGATTTCGGATTTTGGTGATCTTCTTTGTCCCTAGAAACATAAGGAAGAGACCCACAATTTCATATTTCCAAAGAATTATAAAATTAGGCCAAAATCAAGGCTCAATTGGATCCTGAGTTCTCTAGCACGGATCAGTGCACAGTCCATGATGTTCCTTCACTTAAATGGGCCTAACTTACTCATCTTTAGCCCAATTAAGGCAAATGATACCTTGTTGGAAAGCTTATTCAGAGGCCCTTAATTTGGTCTAGGGTTAGGTCGGGATTAAAAAGCATAAATAGCAGTTTACAGCCGCACCAGCCAGAGAGAGAAGGAAATCAGACAACTTTACCAATCATTGTTTTTGGTTTTACATTATTGGGCTTATTTGGGCTTAATTGCTAAACATAGTTAATTTTCGGATTTTTCACTCATCCCAGTCTTGTTGCCATGCGCAGAGTATAACTAGAGCTACAGATATCGGATTTTGGTGATCTTGTTGTCCCTAGAAAGATAAGGACGAGACCTTCAATTTTAGGTGACACAAGAATTGTCAATTTGGGCCAAAATAAAGGCTAAATTGGGTCCCGAGTACTGGAGCGGATCGAAGACGTAGTCCATGATGTTCCTTCACTTAAATGGGCCTAACTTACTCATCTTAAGCCCAATTAAGGCATATGTTACCCTGTTGGAAAGCTTATTCAGAGGCCCTTAATTTGGTCTAGGGTTACGTCGGGATTAACAAGCAAAAATAGCAGTTTACAACCGCACAAGCCAGAGAGAGACGGAAATTAGACAACTTTTACAATCATTGTTTTTGGTTTTATATTATTGGGCTTAATGGGGCTAATTGCTAAACATTGTTAATTTTCGGATTTTTCACTCTTCCCGACCTTGTTGGAAAGCTTATTCAGAGGCCCTTAATTTGGTCCAGGGTTAGTTCGAGATTAAAAAGCATAAATAGTAGTTTACAGCAACACAAGCTAGAGAGAGAAGGAAATCAGACAACTTTTACAATCATTGTTTTTGTTTTACATTATTGAGCATAATTGCTAAATATTGTTAATTTTCGGATTTTTCACTCTTCCTGACCTTGTTGCCTTGTGCAGAGCTTAACTAGAGCTACAGATATCGGATTTTGATGATCTTGCTGTCCCTAGAAAGTTAAGGAAGGGACCTACAATTTCAGGTTCACAAGAATTGTCAAATTATTCCAAAATAAAGGTTAAATTGGGTCCCGAGTTCTACGGTGCGGATCGGTCTGCGATCCATGATATTCCTTCACTTAAATGGGCCTAACTTACTAATCTTAAGCCCAATTAAGGCATATGATACCTTGTTGGAAAGCTTATTCAGAGGCCCTTTAGCAATTAAGTCCAATTGAGCCCAATAATGTAAAACCAAAAACAATGATTGTAAAAGTTGTCTTCCTTATCTTTCTAGGGACAACAAGATCACCAAAATCCGATATCTGTGGCTCTAGTTATGCTCTCCGCCTGGCAACAAGTTCAGGATGAATGAAAAATCCGAAAATTAATAATGTTTAGCAATTAAGCCCAATAATGTAAAACCAGAAACAATGATTGTAAAAGTTGGGCTTAATTGTGCTTAATTGCTAAACATTGTTAATTTTCGGATTTTTCACTCTTCCAGACCTTGTTGCCTTGCGCAGAGCATAACTAGAGCTACAGATTTCGGATTTTGGTGATCTTGCTGTCCCTAGAAAGATAAGGAAGGGACCTACAATTTCAGGATCACATGAATTGTCAAAATTTTCCAAAATCAAGGCTAAATTGGGTCCCGAGTTCTCTGGCGCGGATCAGTGCGCAGTCCATGATATTCCTTCACTTAAATGGGCCTAACTTACTAATCTCCGCGCCAATTGAGGCATATGAAACCTTGTTGGAAAGCTTATTCAGAGGCCCTTAATTTGGTCAAGGGTTAGGTCACGATTAATAAGCAAAAATAGCAGTTTACAGCCGCACAAGCCAGAGAGAGTCGGAAATTAGACAACTTTTACAATCATTGTTTTTGCTTTTACATTATTGGGCATAATTGCTAAACATTGTTAATTTTCGGATTTTTCACTCTTCCTGACCTTGTTGCCTTGTGCAGAGCATAACTAGAGCAACAGATATCGGATTTTGAAGATCTTGTTGTCCCTAGAAAGATAAGGAAGGGACCTACAATTTCAGGTGACACAAGAATTGTCAATTCATGCCAAAATCAAGGCTAAGTTGGGTCCGAAGTTCTCTGGCGCGGATCAGTGCATTGTCCATGATGTTCCTTCACTTAAATGGGCCTAACTTACTAATCTTAATCCCAATTAAGGCATATGATTCCTTGTTGGAAAGCTTATTCAGGGGCCCTTAATTTGTTCTAGGGTTACGTCAGGATTAATAAGCATAAATAGAAGTTTACAGCCGCACAAACCAGAGATAGACGAAAATTAGACAACTTTTACAGTCATTGTTTTTGGTTTTACATTATTGGGCTGAATTGGACATAATTGCTAAACATAGTTAATTTTCGGATTTTTCACTCATCCCAGTCTTGTTGGCATGCGCACAGTATAACTAGAGCTACAGATATCGGATTTTGGTGATCTTGCTGTCCCTAGAAAGATAAGGAAGTGACCTACAATTTCAGGTGACACAAGAATTGTCAATTTAGGCCAAAATCAAGGCTAAATTGGGTCCCGAGTTCTCTGGCGCGGATCAGTGCACCCTCCATGATGTTCCTTCACTTAAATGGGCCTAACTTACTCATCTTAAGCCCAATTAAGGCATATGATACCTTGTTGGAAAGCTTATTCAGAGACCCTTAATTTGGTCTAGGGTTAGGTCAGGATTAATAAACATAAATTTCAGATTACCGCCGAACAAACCAGAGCGAGACGGAAATTAGATAAATTTTACAATCATTGTTTTTGCTTTTACATTATTGGGCTTAATTGTTAACGTTGTTAATTTTCGGATTTTTCACTCATCCTGATCTTGTGCCTTGCGCAGAGCATAACTAGAGCTACAGATATCGGGTTTTGGTGATCTTACTGTCCCTAGAAAGATAAGGAAGGGACCTACAATTTCAGGTTCACAAGAATTGTCAAATTATTCCAAAATCAAGGCTAAATTGGGTCCCGAGTTCTCTGGCACGGATCAGTGCGCAGTCCATGATGTTCCTTCACTTAAATGGGCCTAACTTACTAATCTTAAGCCCAATTGAGGCATATGATACCTTCTTGGAAAGCTTATTCAGAGGCCCTTATTTTGGTCTAGGATTTAGTTAGCATTAATAAGCATAAATAGCAGTTTACAGCCGCACAAACCCGAGAGAGATGGAAATTAGACAACTTTTACAATCATTGTTTTTGCTTTTACATTATCGGGCTTAATTGCTAAACATTGTTAATTTTCGGATTTTTCACTCATCCTGTCTTGTTGCCTTGCGCAGAGCATAACTAGAGCTACAGATTTCAGATTTTGGTGATCTTGCTGTCCCTAGAAAGATAAGGAAGAGACCTACAATTTCAGGTCCACAAGAATTGTCAAATTATTCCATAATCAAGGCTAAATTGGGTCCCGAGTTCACCAAAATCAAAGCTGTTTTTGCTTTTACATTATTGGGCTTAATTGCTAAACATTGTTAATTTTCGGATTTTTCACTCATCCCAGTCTTGTTGCCATGCGCAGAGTATAACTAGAGCTACAGATATTGGATTTTGATGATCTTGCTGTCCCTATATCAGTACGCAGTCCATGATGTTCCTTCACTTAAATGGGCCAAACTTACTCATCATAAGCCCAATTAAGGCATAAAATACCTTGTTGGGAATCTTATTCAGAGGCCCTTAATTTGGTCTAGGGTTAGGTCGGGATTAAAAAGCATAAATAGCAGTTTCTGACCGCTAAAGCCAGAGAGAGATGGAAATCAGACAACTTTTACAATCATTGTTTTCGGTTATACATTAATGGGCTTAATTGGGCTTAATTGCTAAACATAGTTAATTTTCGGATTTTTCACTCATCCCAGTCTTGTTGCCATGCGCAGAGTATAACTAGAGCTACAGATATCGGATTTTGGTGATCTTGCTGTCCCTAGAAAGATAAGGAAGAGACCTTCAATTTCAGGTGACACAAGAATTGTCAATTTAGGCCAAAATCAAGGCTAAATTGGGTCCCGAGTACTCTGGCGTAGATCAGTATGCAGTCCATGATGTTCCTTCACTTAAATGGGCCTAACATACTAATATTAAGTCCAATTAAGGCATATGATACCTTGTTGGAAAGCTTATTCAGAGGCCCTTAATTTGGTTTAGGGTTAGGTCGTGATTAAAAAGCATAAATAGCAGTTTACAGCCGTACAAGCTAGAGAGAGAAGGAAATTAGACAACTTTTACAATCATTGTTTTTGGTTTTACATTATTGGGCTTAATTGCTAAACATTGTTAATTTTCTGATTTTTCACTATTCCCGACCTTGTTGCCTTGCGCAGAGCATAACTAGAGCTACAGATTTCGGATTTTGAGGATCTTCGTGTCCCTAGAAAGATAAGGAAGAGACCTACAATTTACAGTGTCACAATAATTGTCAAATTAGACCAAAATCAAGGCTAAATTGGAACCGAATTTCTCCGGCGCGGATCAGTGCACAGTCCATGATATTCCTTCACTTAAATGGGCCTAACTTACTAATCCCAATTAAGGCATATGATACCTTGTTGGAAAGCTTATTCAGAGGCCCTTAATTTGGACTAGGGTTAGGTCGTGATTAAAAAGCATAAATAGCAGTTTACATTCGCACAATCTAGAGAGAGAAGGAAATTAGACAACTTCTACAATCATTGTTTTTGGTTTTACATTATTGGGATTAATTGGGCTTAATTGCTAAACATTGTTAATTTTCAGATTTTTCACTCATCCCGACCTTGTTGCCATGCGCAGAGTATAGCTTGAGCTACAGATATCGGATTTTGGTGATCTTGTTGTCCCTAGAAAGATAAGGAAGAGACCTACAATGTCAGGTTTCACAAGAATTGTCAAATTAGACCAACATCAAGGCTAAATTGGGTCTCGAGTTCTCTGGCACAGATCAGTGCGCAGTCCATGATGTTCCTTCAGGTACATGGGCCTAACTTAATCATCTTAAGCCCAATTAAGGCATATGATACCTTGTTGGAAAGCTTATTCAGAGGCCCTTAATTTGGTCTAGGCTTACGTCGGGATTAAAAAGCATAAATAGCATTTTACAGCTGCACAACCTAGAGAGAGATGGAAATTAGACAACTTTTACAATCATTGTTTTTGGTTTTACATTATTGGGCTTAGTTGGGCTTAATTGCTAAACATTGTTAATTTTCGGATTTTTCACTCATCCCAACCTTGTTTCCATGCGCAGAGTATAACTAGAGCTACAGATATCGGATTTTGGTGATCTTGCTATCCCTAGAAAGATAAGGAAGAGACCTACAATGTCTGGTTTCACAAGAATTGTCAAATTAGGCCAAAATCAAGGCTAAATTGGGTCCCGAGTTCTCTGACGCGGATCAGTGCGCAATCCATAATGTTCCTTCACTTAAATGGGCCTAACTTACTCATCTTAAGCCCCATTAAGGCATATGATACCTTGTTGGAAAGCTTCTTCAGAGGCCCTTCATTTGGTCTAGGGTTAGGAAGGGATTAAAAAGGATAAATAGCAGTTTATAGCCGCTCAAGCTAGAGAGAGAAGGAAATTAGACAACTTTTAGAATCATTGTTTTTGGTTTTACATTATTGGGCTTAATTGACCTTAATTGCTAAACATAGTTAATTTTTGGATTTTTCACTCATCCCAGTCTTGTTGCCGTGCGCAGAGTATAACTAGAGCTACAGATATCGGATTTTGGTGATCTTGCTGACCCTAGAAAGATAAGGAAGATACCTACAATTTCAGGTGTCACAAGAATTGTCAAATTAGACCAAAATCAAGGCTAAATTGGGGCCCGTGTTCTCTGGCGCGGATCAGTACACCACCCATGATGTTCCTTAATTTAAATGGGCCTAACTTACTCATCTTAAACCAAATTATGGCATATGATACCTTGTTGGAAACCTTATTCAGAGGCCCTTAATTTGATCTAGGGTTAGGTTAGGATTAATATGCAAAAATAGCAGTTTACAGCGGCACAAGCCACAGAGAGATGGAAATTAGATAACTTTTACAATCATTGTTTATGCTTTTACATTATTGGGCATAATTGCTAAACATTGTTAATTTTTGGATTTTTCACTCTTCCAGACCTTGTGGCCTTGTGCAGAGCATAACTAGAGCTATAGATATCGGATTTTGATGATCTTACTGTCCCTAGAAAGAAAAGGAAGGGACCTACAATTTCAGGTTCACCAGAATTGTCAAATTATTCTAAAATCAAGGATAAATTGGGTCCCGAGTTCTCTGGCGCAGATCAGTGCACAGTCCATGACATTCCTTCACTTAAATGGGCCTAACTTACTAATCTTAAGCCCATTTAAGGCATATGATACCTTGTATGTAAAAGCTTATTCAGAGGCCCTTAATTTGGTCTAGGGTTAGGTCGGGATTAAAAAGCATAAATAGCAGTTTACAGCCGCACAAGCTAGAGAGAGAAGGAAATTAGACAACTTTTACAATCATTGTTTTTGGTTTTACATTATTGGGCTTAATTGGGCTTAATTGCTAAACATTGTTAATTTTTGTATTTTTCACTCATCCCGACCCTGTTGCCATGCGCAGAGTATAACTAGAGCTACAGATATCGGATTTTGGTGATCTTGCTGTCCCTAGAAAGATAAGGAAGAGACCTACAATGTCATGTTTCACAAGAATTGTCAAATTAGACCAAAATCAAGGCTAGATTGTGTCTCGAGTTCTCTGGCGCGGATCAGTGCGCAGTCCTTGATGTTCCTTCACTTAAATGGGTCAAACTTACTCATCTTAAGCTCAATTAAGGCATATGATACCTTGTTGGAAAGCTTATTCAGAGGCCCTTAATTTGGTCTAGGGTTAAGTCAGGATTAATAAGCATAAATAGGAGTTTACAGCCGTACAAGCCAGAGAGAGACGGAAATTAGACAACTTTTACTATCATTGTTTTTGCTTTTACATTATTGGGCATAATTACTAAACATTGTTTTTGCTTTTACATTATTGGGCATAATTTTGATGATCTTGATGTCCCTAGAAAGATAAGGACGGGACCTACAATTTCAGGTGCACAACAATTTTCAAATTATTCCAAAATCAAGGCTAAATTGGGTCCCGAGTTCTCTTGGCACGGATCAGTGCGCAGTCCATGATATTCCTTCACTTAAATGGGCCTAACTTACTAATCTTAAGCCCAATTAAAGCATATGAGACCTTGTTGGAAAGCTTATTCAGAGGCCCTTAATTTGGTCTAGGGTTAGGTCGGGATTAAAAAGCATAAATAACAGTTTACATCCGCACAAGCTAGAGAGAGAAGGAAATTAGACAACTTTTACAATCATTGTTTTTGGTTTTACATTATTGGGCTTAATTGGGCTTAATTGCTAAACATGATTAATTTTTGGATTTTTCACTCTTCCTGACCTTGTTGCCTTGCGCAGAGCATAACTAGAGCTACAGATTTCGGATTTTGGTGATCTTGCTATCCCTAGAAAGATAAGGAAGAGAGCAACAATTTCAGGTTCACAATAATTGTCAAATTAGACCAAAATCAAGGCTAAATTGGGTCCCGAGTACTCTGGCGCGGATCAGTGCACAGTCCATGATATTCCTTCACTTTAATGGGCCTAACTTACTATTCTTAAGCCCAATTAAGGCATATGATACCATGTTGGAAAGCTTATTCAGAGGCCCATAATTTGGTCTAGGGTTAGGTCGGGATTAAAAAGCATAAATAGCAGTTTACAGCCGCACAAGCTAGAGAGAGAAGGAAATTAGACAACTTTTACAATCATTGTTTTTGGTTTTACATTATTGGGCTTAATTGGGTTTAATTGCTAAACATTGTTAATTTTTGTATTTTTCACTCATCCCGACCCTGTTGCCATGCGCAGAGTATAACTAAAGCTACAGATATCGGATTTTGGTGATCTTGCTGTCCCTAGAAAGATAAGGAAGAGACCAACAATTTTAGATTCACAATAATTGTCAAATTAGACCAAAATCAAGGCTAAATTGGGTCCCGAGTTCTCTGACACGGATAAGTGCGCAGTCCATGATGTTCCTTCACTTAAATGGTCCTAACTTACTCATCTTTAGCCCAATTAAGGCATATGATACCTTGTTGGAAAGCTTATTCAGAGGCCTTTAATTTGGTCTAGCGTTAGGTCAGGATTAATAAGCATAAATAGCAGTTTACAGCCGCACAAGCCAGAGAGTGAAGGAAATTAGACAAATTTTACAATCATTGTTTTTGGTTTTACATTATTGGGCTTAATTGCTAAACATTGTTAATTTTCGGATTTTTCACTCTTTCTGACCTTGTTGCCTTGGGCAGAGCATAACTAGAGCTACAGATATCGGATTTTGATGATCTTGCTGTCCCTAGAAAGATAAGGAAGGGACCTACAATTTCAGGTTCACAATAATTGTCAAATTAGACCAAAATAAAGGCTAAATTGGGTCCCGAGTTCTCTAGCGCGGGTCAGTGTGCAGTCCATGATGTTCCTTCACTTAAATGGGCCTAACTTACTCATCTTAATCCCAATTAAGGCATATGATACTGACGCGCTGTCGCACACGGGTCAAAAAGCGAGCGGTTTTATAAAATTGTAGTAGAGCGCGACAACTCGGATATCGTCTCACAAGGACTCTTGAGATATATGTAAAACTGCTACTACGAGATATATGTTACTAATTCCCGAATTAAGCAAACGGGGTTAAGCCCTTCGTGAATTAAGAAAACACGAATTGAACACACGCGAATTAAGTAAACGTGATTAATTATAGGAACATAACATCACCGAAATAGATCAACACAAACACTATACACTCCTGAATTAAGCAAACAGAAATATATAGCATAGTATTAAAAAGGGAAAAGCAAACAAAACGGGAATTCTGGTAGAACCTCAAGTGCGGTCAAAATCGATTACAGTAGACTAATCCAAGAAAATTAGTTCTCCATAGAAACGTAACACAACTGAAAAATCTGTAAAAACAATGGAAAATGAAAAGTCGTTTGCAATCTTCCCAGAACAGCAATTTATAACATTCAGGATCAGCGCCTCTCGCGAGGCGAACACTCACTCGCGAGGTGAATCTTATGAAGAAATCTGAAACGTTTGGACTTCTCGCGAGGTGAAGAATGGCTCGCGAGGTGAGGAATGGAAGAGTCTTCTTATTACGCCCGTGATGGGCATCAGGGGCTAACCGTGATGCTTTCTGACTTCCAGGCTCGCGAGGCGAGACATAGTTCGCGGGGCGACACAGAAATCTTGCATTTTTCTGGAACAGTCAGCCTTCCTGCCCGCGAGGCGAGAATAGGATTCGCAGGGCGAGACAGAGTGAATGACATTCTGCTGTTCACGGTGGAATTCAGGTTCGCGAGGCGAGTAGCCTCTCGCGGGGAGAATACCTCCAGGATTGCAATTTCCCCTGTTTCTTCATTCTCTGGACTCTAAGTTAACCTGAAAACAATGAAATAGCCATAAGTGCTTTATTTGACTCAAAACTGGCTAAATTAACCTAAAAATACTTAAGGGACTCAAAATGTTGCTTGAGGACAATCGAGTCTAATTTGGGCGAAACCGAAGTATAATTAGCACAAAACCACGGTCAAACTAGTCATAAAACTAGATGAGCCAGAGGCTGATCAAAATTCCCCAAACTTAAACTTTGCTTGTCCCCAAGCAAACTAAAACTCAAAAACTCAAAAAGACTCAAGACATGGCGAGCTTAAAGGATTCAATCAACTTTGCACAAATTTCAAGCAACTCATCAAAATAATTTTTCCTTCAATGTCCCCCCTTTTCAAACAAAGCAATCCCCACATGCATTTACTCTAAACATTTGAGAATTTCATCATTCAAACAATCATTAATCTAAGCAAGGGATCCAAGTTACACACAGGAGGGAGATCACCAAATTCAAACAATCGCCTTCCTCACAAGGGCATTTAGTGTTTCACTCAATCGCTCAGTTTGTCTAGGCTAACAACATTCACTCAATTCACCTTTCAAGAACACTTCCCATGAATTTGATTTTCATCTCAATCATGGTTCCCATGAAAACGTGCATGCAACATCAAAAGGTCTTTTACAGGTTGTAATGGGGCCTGGCTAAGGGTAGGATATACAAAGGTACTAGGCTTAAGTCCCTAGGAACTAAGAGAGCATGAGCAATTTTTTGACACATTGAAATTCCACTCAAGTTCCTTTTTCCATTTTTCTTTATGCTTTGGGTGACTACAGCCTTTTTCTTTAGATATCCCTTTTTTTTTACATTTTTGTTCTTTTTATTTCCCTTTTTTTTTACACCCCAGAATGACATGTCACATCCTTGTAGCCACCCCAAACTTAGTTTCTTGCAAACCTTGTCTTGCTAAGGATCCATGCTCTCCTAATCCTAAGATTGGGTTAACATGGTTTTTCAGATTTTTGAGCTCATAACATAAGGTCATCAAGAATTAACAGGCTAATTAGGCTCAAAGGGGCTAACTAGGGAACATGCATTAGGGACTGGTTCTTTTTAGGCCAAGTGGTTATTTACAAAGAAAATTCCTAAATCATCTGATGTAATCACATAAGCATGCAAACCAAGTAGAGACTCAAGCAAATTCGGGAAAGTGCAACTTGAAAGTGATTCATACAGTTAAAAACATGTAGGAGGCTCAAATCCTCACCTGGACAATTGTGCAAATTGTTTGACCGAGATTCTATCCCTAGTGTGTGCTTCCCTTCACCCCAAACTTATCATAAATCATACAATCACAATAAAATATCTCAAAGTTCAGTTTTCAATTTTTTTTTCACATGGGGATCACTTTCCAAACAAAACATTTTTCTAGGGGGAATCATCACATAAATCATGCAATCAATCTGTGCCAAATCAATCAAAACCAATCAAGCTCACCGACCAAAGACTCAACACACATTATTCAGAGAAAAACAAGACAAACACAAAACAACACTACAATTGGTTCCCTCCCCCACTTTTAAAATATACATTGTCCTCAATAAAACAACATAACAATAAAATGAGAGTGAGGGAAAGGAAAGGGGGTTCCCTGATCAAGTGGCAGTGTAGGGGGGCTTCCAAGGAGAGCTCCTCAACAGTAGCATCTTCAAGCACCGAGCTCCCATGGAATAGCTTCAGTCGCTGCCCGTTAACCTTGAATGCCTTGTTGCTACCTGCACTTTTAATCTCTACTGCACCATAAGGAAAAACGTTAGTAACAACAAAGGGGCCAATCCACTTGGACCTAAGTTTCCCAGCCATCACTTTCAGGCGGGAGTTAAACAGTAAGACTTGCTGGCCCATATAAAATTCTTTCCTAGCAATCAGCCTATCATGAAAATGCTTGGTTTTCTCTTTATAGATCCGGGAGCTTTCATAGGCTTCTAGCCTAAGCTCTTCAAGCTGCTGTAATTGGAGTTTCCGTTCAATACCAGCTTCTTTCATCTCCAAATTACAGTACTTTACCGCCCAATAGGCACGGTGCTCAACTTCCACAGGGAGATGACATGCCTTACCGAATACAAGCCGAAACGGGGACATCCCTATTGGTGTCTTGAAAGCGGTCCTCTGAGCCCACAGTGCGTCTTCTAGACGGCGGCTCCGGTCCTTCTTATTCGGCTGTACCACTTTTTCTAAGATCTGCTTGATCTCCCTGTTTGATAACTCAGCCTGGCCATTGGTCTGGGGATGGTAAGCAGTGGAGACTCTATGCACAACTCCATACTTCCTGAGTAAGGCTTCCATGGTGCGGTTGCAGAAGTGAGTGCCCTGGTCACTGATGATGGCCCAAGGTATTCCGAACCTGCAAAAAATATTGGACCTAACAAAATTGGCAACAACTTTAGAATCGTTAGTCCTAGTGGGGATTGCTTCCACCCACTTTGAAACATAGTCAACAGCCAAAAGAATATATAGAAACCCAAAAGATGCAGGGAAAGGACCCATAAAATCAATTCCCCACACATCAAAAACCTCCACGAGAAAAGCATGGGCTCTTTGAGGCATTTCACTCTTACGAGTGATAGCCGTGCCTGCTGTTTGACACTCCTTGCAAGTCCGGTAGACCTCATAAGCATCTCTAAAAATGGTGGGCCAATAGAACCCAGAATCTAGGACTTTCCTTGCAGTCCGCTGTGGCCCAAAGTGTCCCCCTACTTGAGAGGCATGAGAAAAGTGCAAAATGGACTTGATCTCATAGTCGGGGACACACTTCCGAATTACCTGATCACTGCAAAACTTCCAGAGGTACGGATCATCCCAAACATAGTACTTGGAATCACTCTTGAGTTTGTGGATCTGTGATCTAGTTGCACCTGCAGGAAAAACACCAGAAACAAGATAGTTAACAATGTCAGTAAACCAAGGAGTTACCCCATGCAGGTGTAGAAGCTGTTCATCAGGAAAGTCATCATGGATGGGAGAAGGATCCTCATCCCTTGCTATTCTGCTCAAGTGATCAGCTACTAAATTTTCAGCTCCACTCTTGTCTTTTATCTCCACATTAAACTCTTGGAGCAACAGCATCCACCGAATCAATCTCGGCTTCGCTTCTGGTTTCTTCAACAGGTACTTCAGAGCTGCATGGTCAGTAAAAACAATAACCTTGGAACCTAGCAAATATGACCTAAATTTATCAACAGCAAAAACAACAGCTAGAAGTTCCTTTTCAGTGGTGGTGTAATTAGATTGTGCAGCATCTAAGGTCCTAGAAGCATAATGAATGACATGGGCTGCTTTGCCCACCCTTTGTGCCAGGACCGCTCCCACTGCATAGTTAGAAGCATCACACATGAGCTCAAAAGGGAGGGTCCAGTCAGGGGGCTGGATGATGGGGGTAGAGGTCAATGCCCTTTTCAGGAAGTCAAATGCCTTCTTGCAGCTGTCATCAAAGTTGAACATGGCATCATTCTTCAGCAAGTTTGACAGAGGAAGAGCTAACTTGCTGAAGTCCTTAATGAAGCGCCAGTAGAAACATGCATGACCAAGAAAAGAACGAATCTCGCGAATGCAAGATGGATAAGGCAATGTAGAAATCACATCAATTTTAGCGGGATCTACTGAAATACCCTCTTTAGAAATAACATGCCCCAAAACAATCCCTTGTTCAACCATAAAGTGACACTTTTCATAGTTCAAAATAAGATCAGTTTCAATGCATCTTTCTAAAACCAAATTCAGACTATGCAAGCTTGCATCAAATGAGGAGCCATATACAGTGAAATCATCCATGAACACTTCCATGCAATTTTCAATAAATTCAGTAAAAATGCTCATCATGCATCGCTGGAAAGTGTCAGGAGCATTACAAAGCCCAAATGGCATCCTCCTATAAGCAAACGTGCCGAAGGGGCACGTGAAAGTGGTATTTTCCCGATCCTCTGGTGCAATATGGATCTGGAAGTAACCGGAAAAGCCATCAAGAAAACAGTAGTGGGATTTACCAGCCAGCCGCTTGAGCATCTGATCGATGAATGGCAAAGGAAAGTGATCCTTTCGAGTGGCCTGGTTCAACCTCCTATAATCTATACGAGACTACTTGGCTATTACGGAATCTAGTGGGGACAAGCTCATTATTATCATTTCTTACCACTGTGAGGCCAGACTTCTTGGGTACAACTTGCACTAGGCTCACCCAAGTACTATCAGAGATGGGGTATATGATACCCGCATGCAGAAGTTTTGTCACTTCCTTCTTTACCACATCCAGAATCAATGGATTAAGCCGCCTTTGGGGCTGCCTAATTGGTTTAGCTCCATCCTCCAACAGAATTCTATGCATACATTTGGAGGGGCTAATTCCTGGGATGTCAGCCAAGGTCCACCCAATTGCTTTCTTATGTTTCTTCAGAACCTCCAAGAGTTTAGCTTCCTGGTCAGAGTCAAGGTTGGAAGAAATAATGACTGTAAGTTTTTCATTCCTCTCCAAGTAAGCATACTTCAGATTCCCAGGAAGTGGCTTGAGCTCTAAGGAGGGTGGCTGCTCAATGGATGGTATATTTGGCGCAGCCATGAGGTCAAGAACTTCAGCTGAACAGACAGCTTCACTCACACTATCACCCTGCAAAGTAGAGTCAATGAACTCAGCACAAACAGCACAAGGGTTAGTGTTAGTACAGTCAGTACATGAATAAATATCATCAAAGCTAGAAACAAAAGGAAAATCAGCAACCAAGTCATCATAGGTGTCATCAATAATTTCAGAGAGCAACTCTATTTGAAAGACAGAGTGCTCTTCCAAGGGATGCTTAATAGCATCAAAGATGTTAAACTTTGCAACAATGTCACCAAACTCCATGGACATGGTTCCATCATCCACATCAATCTTTGTCTTTGCTGTCTTCATGAACGGTCTGCCCAGGATGATTGGTGATCTGCTTGAATTTGTTTCCCCTGCCATGTCCAGGATGTAAAAGTCAGCAGGGAAAATCAACTCATCAACTTGTACCAGCACATCTTCTACCATTCCCATGGGGCGGGCATTGGTCCTGTTGGCCAACTGGATAGTGAGACCCGTATGCTGCAAGGGACCAAGATCAAGGTTGTTGAAAACAGAAGTGGGCATGACATTGATGGAAGCTCCCAATTCCAACATGCAGTTTTCGAATTTGCTGTCTCCAATAGTGCATGGAATAGCAAAAGTGCCCGGATCCTTACACTTCTGTGGCAGTACCTGAGTGAGGGATGAAACTGTAACCCTTTCAAGTGCAGGCTTAGGCTGAATGAGGGCTGAAACATTTTTTCCCAAATTAACTCTCTCATTGCCTTTCAACCTCCTCTTGTGCGTGCACAAATCCTTCAGAAATTTTGCATATTTGGGCACCTGCTTAATCACATCCAGAAGCAGAATGTTAACCGCCACCTATCTGAACACATCTAGAATTTCCCTCTCCTTGTCTTCCCCACCAATCTTCTTATTTTTCTGCACTCTTTGTGGGAAGGGGATTGGTGGCACATATACTCTCTCATCTTCAACCACTACAGAAGGCTCGGGAGTCACCTTAACAGTTTCTTCATCTTTTTCAGGGGCCGCCTCTACAACTTTCCCAGATCTCAAAGAAATGGTACTCACATTAGGATTGGAGACATTGGGATTCACCACTGTTTGTGCAGGTAGTTGGTTTGATCCTTGAGGTTGCTGCATGGTATTCATGGAAGTGGCAAGCTGTCCAATATGTGTCTGTAGGGCATGGATGCTAGCATCCGTTCATTGCTTGGCCCGACCAATCTGTCCAACTTTGTGTGTCTAAAGTCCGAATACTAGCATTTGTTTCTTTCTGAAACTGGAGATTTTGTGTAGCCATTTGCTTGACCAAGTCTTCTAATGAAGGTCCATAAAGTGCAGAAGTGGTCACTTGGGGAGGATTCTGTGGTGCCATCGGTTGTTGTTGGGATGAATTTCCATACCGAAGGTTGGGATGGTTCCTCCAGTTGGGGTGGTACTTATTTGTGGAGAGGTCGGGAACAGTGTACCGGTTCTGATTGTTGCCTTGATTGTAAGGATGGACTGCATAAGCTTGAGGCAAATCAGTGACTGACTCTCCCTTCAGAATAGGGCATACATCTGCCAGGTGCTCAGGAGAACTACACATGCTACACAACCTTGCCGGCTGAACCATATCCATTGCCAGTTGCTTCACCAAAGAAGTGAGCTCATCAATTCTATTCTCAAGGGCCTGGTTGGAAGAAGAGCTATGAACCTCATTCACACCCCTTGTCTCAACAGAATTTATCCTGGTTGTAAATTTGGGAGTTCAGTGACATATTTTCAATCAATTGCTTGGCAGCAGCCGGAGTCTTATCAACAAGTGCTCCCCCACTAGCAGCATCCAAAATATTTCTATCCATCGGTAGTAACCCCTCATAAAAATACTGAACAAGGAGCTGCTCGGAAATATGACGCTGAGGGCAACTGGATACCAACTGCTTGAATCTCTCCCAATACTCAGCCAATGACTCATTGCCTTGTCTGATGCCACATATTTCCTTCCTGATTGATGCAGCTCTGGAGGCAGGAAAGTATTTCTCTAAAAAGACCTTCTTCAAATCGTTCCAGGTGGTAACAGAGTTTGGCTCAAGATAGTACAACCAATCCTTTGCAGCGCCCTGTAGTGAGAACGGGAAGGCTCTCAGCTTGATGTGATCCTCAGTTATTCCCTCTGGTCTCAAGGGTGTGGAGCAGACAACCTGGAATTCCTTCAGATGCTTGTGCAGATCCTCACCTGCAAGACCACTAAACCTTGGCAACAAGTGTATTAAACCAGATTTTAATTCAAAGGGAGTAAATGACTCAAAGCATATTCAATACACAAGCCATTATAATTAACATCAGGGGCAGCAAGCTGTCTTAATGTCCTTTGGTCACCCATGTTATCAAAAACACTTTCAGAATTAGAATCACCACTAGTGCTAGCCCGAATTGCTCTACGACGTGTGTGCAGTGTTCTTTCAATTTCAGGATCAAAATCACACAAGTCAGGGCAAGTAGACCTAGTAGCCAGACTAATTCAAAACAAAAACGAAAAGAAAAAGAAAAAAAAATGTGAAAATAACAAACAAGAGTCCCTGGCAGTGGCGCCAATTTTTGACGCGCTGTCGCACACGGGTCAAAAAGCGAGCGGTTTTATAAAATTTTAGTAGAGCGTGACAACTCGGATATCGTCTCACAAGGACTCTTGAATTGTTATTTACCACAAAAATCAGTTTTTTTTGGGGGGGGGGGTTGGATTGAAATTCAATTGCAAAATAGAGCAATAAGAACAGAGCAAATTAAGAGATTTTCCAATAAGATAAAGACGATTAATCTACTGTTCTCGATTTCCCAACCATCATCAGTTCATATAAATTCCAAGCCCTAAGCAGATTATACTCCCCTTTCGGTTGTAGCAACAATTAACAAGCGAAATCGCTACTACGAGATATATGTTCCTAATTCCCGAATTAAGCAAACGGGGTTAAGCCCTTCGTGAATTAAGCAAACACGAATTGAACACACGCGAATTAAGCAAACGCGATTAATTATAGGAACATAACATCACCGAAATAGAGCAACACAAACACTATACACTCCTGAATTAAGCAAACAGAAATATATAGCATAGTATTAAAAAGGGAAAAGCAAACAAAACGGGAATTACAGAACCTCAAGTACGGTGGAAATCGATTACAGTAGACTAATCCAAGAAAATTAGTTCTCCATAGAAACGTAACTCAACTGAAAAATCTGTAAAAACAATGGAAAATGAAAAGTCCTTTGCAATCTGCCCAGAACAGCAATTTATAACATTCAGGATCAGCGCCTCTCGCGAGGCGAACACTCACTCGCGAGGCGAATCTTATGAAGAAATCTGAAACGTTTGGACTTCTCGCGAGGTGAGGAATGGAAGAGTCTTCTTATTACGCCCGTGATGGGCATCAGGGGCTAACCGTGATGCTTTCTGACTTCCAGGCTCGCGAGGCGAGACATAGTTCGCGGGGCGACACAGAAATCTTGCATTTTTCTGGAACAGTCAGCCTTCCTGCTCGCGAGGCGAGAATAGGATTCGCGGGGCGAGACAGAGTGAATGACATTCTGCTGTTCAGGCTGGAATTCAGGTTCGCGGGGCGAATACCTCTAGGATTGCAATTTCCCCCGTTTCTTCATTCTCTGGACTCTAAGTTAACCTGAAAACAATGAAATAGCCATAAGTACTTTATTTGACTCAAAACTGGCTAAATTAACCTAAAAATACTTAAGGGACTCAAAATGTTGCTTGAGGACAATCGAGTCTAATTTGGGCGAAACCGAAGTATAATTAGCGCAAAACCACGGTCAACATAGTCATAAAACTAGATGAGCCAGAGGCTGATCAGATACCTTGTTGGAAAGCTTATTCATAGGCCCTTAATTTGGTCTTGTTTGATCCTAATAGAGCCCAAATGGACTTTTTAGGTCATATAGGACCTAACTGGGCCAATTTGTACTTCTTTGGTCCTAATGGAGCACAAATGGACTTGTTTGATCCTAATAGAGCCCAGTTAGGTCCTTTATGCACTTGGGCTTAAGATTATTAAGTTAGGCCCATTTAAGTGAAGGAATATCATGGACTACGTACTGATCCGCGCCAGAGTACTCGGGACTCGATTTAGCCTTTATTTGGGCTTAAATGATAGGGTCATCCGTGCCAGAGTACTCGGGACCCAATTTAGCCTTGATTTTGGTCTAATTTGACAATTATTGTGAAACTTGAAATTGTTGGTCTCTTCCTTATCTTTCTAGGGACAGCAAGATCACCAAAATCCGAAATCTGTAGCTCAAGTTATGCTCTCCGCAAGGCAACAAGATCAGGAAGAGTGAAAAATCCGAAAATTAACAATGTTTAGCAATTAAGCCCAATTAAGCCCAATAATGTAATACCAAAAACAATGATTCTAAAAGTTGTCTAATTTCCTTCTCTCTCTAGCTTGTGCATCTGTAAACTGCTATTTATAATTTTTAATCTCGACCTAACCCAAGACCAAATTAAGGGCCTCTGAATAAGCTTTCCAACAAGGTATCATATGCCTTAATTGGGCTTAAGATTAGTAGGTTAGGCCCATTTAAGTGAAGGAATATCATGGACTGCGCAATGATCCGCGTCAGAGAACTCGGAACCCAATTTAGCCTTGATTTTGGAATAATTTGACAATTCTTGTGAACCTGAAATTGTATGTCCCTTCCTTATCTTTCTAGGGACAGCAAGATCACCAAAATCCGATATCTGTAGCTCTAGTTATACTCTGTACATGGCAACAAGACTGGGATGAGTGAAAAATCCGAAAATTAACAATATTTAGCAATTAAGCCCAATTAAGACCAATAATGTAAAACCAAAAACAATGATTGTAAAAGTTGAAAAAAGTTCTTCTCTCTCTAGCTTGTGCGGCTGTAAACTGTTATTTATGCTTTTTAATCCCGACCAAACCCTAGACCAAATTAAGGGCCTCTGAATAAGCTTTCCAACAAGGTTTCGTATGCCTTAATTGGGATTAAGATTAGTAAGTTAGGCCCATTTAAGTGAAGGAATATCATGGACTGCGAACTGATCCGCGCCAGAGTACTCGAGACCCAATTTAGCCTTGATTTTGGAATAATTTGACAATTCTTGTGAACCTGAAATTGTTGGTCCCTTCCTTATCTTTCTAGGGACAGCAAGATCACCAAAATCCGATATCTGTAGCTCTAGTTATGCTCTGCTCAAGGCAATAAGGACAGGATGAGTGAAAAATCCAAAAATTAACAATGTTTAGCAATTAAGCCCAATATTGTAATACCAAAAACAATGATTGTAAAAGTTGTCTAATTTCCTTCTCTCTCTGGCTTGTGCGGCTGTAAACTGCTATTTATGCTTATTAATCCTGACCTAACCCCTGACCAAATTAAGGGCCTCTGAATAAGCTTTCCAACAAGGTATCATATGCCTTAATTGGGATTAAGATTAGTAAGTTAGGCCCATTTAAGTGAAGGAATATCGTGGACTGCGCACTGATCCGCGCCAGAGTACTCGGGACCCAATTTAGCCTTGATTTTGGTCTAATTTGGCAATTCTTGTGTCACCTGAAATTGTAGGTCTCTTCTTATCTTTCTAGGGACATCAAGATCACCAAAATCCGATATCTGTAGCTCTAGTTATACTCTGCGCATGGCAAGAAGACTGGGATGAGTGAAAAATCCGAAAATTAACAATGATTAGCAATTAAGCCCAATTAAGACCAATAATGTAAAACCAAAAACAATGATTGTAAAAGTTGAAAAAAGTCCTTCTCTCTCTAGCTTGTGCGGCTGTAAACTGCTATTTATGCTTTTTAATCCCGACCTAACCCTAGACCAAATTAAGGACCTCTGAATAAGCTTTCCAACAAGGTATCATATGCCTTAATTGGGATTAAGATGAGTAAGTTAGGCCCATTTAAGTGAAGGAACATCGTGGACTGTGCACTGATCCGCGCCAGAGAACTCGGGACCCAATTTAGCCTTGATTTTGGTCTAATTTGGCAATTCTTGTGTCACCTGAAATTGTAGGTCTCTTCTTATCTTTCTAGGGACATCAAGATCACCAAAATCCGATATCTGTAGCTCTAGTTATACTCTGCGCATGGCAACAAGACTGGGATGGGTGAAAAATCCGAAAATTAACTATGTTTAGCAATTAAGTCCAATTAAGCCCAATAATGTAACACCAAAAACAATGATCGTAAAAGTTGTCTAATTTCCTTCTCTCTCTAGCTTGTGCGACTGTAAACTGCTATTTATGCTTTTTAATCCCGACCTAACCCTACACCAAATTAAGGGCCTCTGAATAAGCTTTCCAACAAGGTTGGGATTAGTGAAAAATCCGAAAATAAACTATGTTTAGCAATTAAGTCCAATTAAGCCCAATAATGTAAAACCAAAAACAATGACTGTAAAAGTTGCCTTCCTTATCTTTCTAGGGACAGCAAGATCACCAAAATCCGAAATCTGTAGCTCTAGTTATGCTATGCGCAAAGTAACAAGGTCAGGAAGAGTGAAAAATCCGAAAATTAACAATGTTTAGCAAAAACAATGATTGTAAAAGTTGTCTGAATCCGACTCTCTCTGGCTTGTGCGGCTGTAAACTGCTATTTATGCTTATTATTCCTGACGTAACCCTAGATCAAATTAAGGGCCTTTCAATAAGCTTTCCAACAAGGTATCATATGCCTTAATTGGCTTAAGATGATTAAGTTAGGCCCATTTAAGTGAAGGAACATCATGGATCTGCACCGATCGCGCCCAGTGAACTCGGGACCCAATTTGGCCTTGATTTTGGTCTAATTTGACAATTCTTCTGAAACCTGACATTGTAGGTCTCTTCCTTATCTTTCTAGGGACATCAAAATCACCAAAATCCGATATCTGTAGCTCTAGTTATGCTCTGAGCAATACAACAAGGTCAGGATGAGTGAAAATTCCGAAAATTCACAATGTTTAGCAATTAAGTCCAATTAAGCCCAATAATGTAAAACCAAAAACAATGATTGTAAAAGTTGTCTAATTTCCTTCTCTCTCTAGCTTGTGCGGCTGTAAACTGCTATTTATGCTTTTTAATCCCGACCAAACCCTAGACCAAATTAAGGGCCTCTGAATAAGCTTTCCAACAAGGTTTCGTATGCCTTAATTGGGCTTAAGATTAGTAAGTTAGGCCCATTTAAGTGAAGGAATATCATGGACTGCGAACTGATACATGCCAGAGTACTCGAGACCCAATTTAGCCTTGATTTTGGAATAATTTGACAATTCTTGTGAACCTAAAATTGTATGTCCCTTCCTTATCTTTCTAGGGACAGCAAGATCACCAAAATCCGATATCTGTAGCTCTAGTTTTGCTCTGCTCAAGGCAATAAGGACAGGATGAGTGAAAAATCCGAAAATTAACAATGTTTAGCAATTAAGCCCAATATTGTAATACCAAAAACAATGATTGTAAAAGTTGTCTAATTTCCTTCTCTCTCTGGCTTGTGCGGCTGTAAACTGCTGTTTATGCTTATTAATCCTGACCTAACCCCTGACCAAATTAAGGGCCTCTGAATAAGCTTTCCAACAAGGTATCATATGCCTTAATTGGGATTAAGATTAGTAAGTTAGGCCCATTTAAGTGAAGGAATATCGTGGACTGCGATGTCGATCCGCGCCAGAGTACTCGGGACCCAATTTAGCCTTGATTTTGGTCTAATTTGGCAATTCTTGTGTCACCTGAAATTGTAGGTCTCTTCTTATCTTTCTAGGGACATCAAGATCACCAAAATCCGATATCTGTAGCTCTAGTTATACTCTGCGCATGGCAAGAAGACTGGGATGAGTGAAAAATCCGAAAATTAACAATGATTAGCAATTAAGCCCAATTAAGACCAATAATGTAAAACCAAAAACAATGATTGTAAAAGTTGAAAAAAGTCCTTCTCTCTCTAGCTTGTGCGGCTGTAAACTGCTATTTATGCTTTTTAATCCCGACCTAACCCTAGACCAAATTAAGGACCTCTGAATAAGCTTTCCAACAAGGTATCATATGCCTTAATTGGGATTAAGATGAGTAAGTTAGGCCCATTTAAGTGAAGGAACATCGTGGACTGTGCACTGATCCGCGCCAGAGAACTCGGGACCCAATTTAGCCTTGATTTTGGTCTAATTTGGCAATTCTTGTGTCACCTGAAATTGTAGGTCTCTTCTTATCTTTCTAGGGACATCAAGATCACCAAAATCCGATATCTGTAGCTCTAGTTATACTCTGCGCATGGCAACAAGACTAGGATGAGTGAAAAATCCGAAAATTAACTATGTTTAGCAATTAAGTCCAATTAAGCCCAATAATGTAAAACCAAAAACAATGATTGTAGAAGTTGTCTAATTTCCTTCTCTCTCTAGCTTGTGCGGCTTTAAACTGCTATTTATGCTTTTTAATCCCGACCTAAC
The DNA here is from genome assembly GCA_030762895.1 of Sophora flavescens. Taxonomy (NCBI): domain Eukaryota; kingdom Viridiplantae; phylum Streptophyta; class Magnoliopsida; order Fabales; family Fabaceae; genus Sophora; species Sophora flavescens. Next base: position 225,305 of record JAUPTC010000020.1, read on the forward strand.
CCTAAACCAAATTAAGGGCCTCTGAATAAGCTTTCCAACAAGGTCGGGATGAGTGAAAAATCCGAAAATTAACTATGTTTAGAAATTAGGTCCAATTAAGCCCAATAACGTAAAACCAAAAACAATTATTGTAAAAGTAGCCTTCCTTATCTTTCTAGGGACAGCAAGATCACCGAAATCCGAAATCTGTAGCTCTAGTTATGCTCTGCACAAGGTAACAAGGTCAGGAAGAGTGAAAAATCCTAAAATTAACAATGTTTAGCAAAAACAATGATTGTAAAAGTTGTCTAAATCTGACTCTCTCTGGCTTGTGCGGCTGTAAACTGCTATTTATGCTTATTATTCTTGACGTAACCCTAGACCAAATTAAGGGCCTTTGAATAAGCTTCCCAACAAGGTATCATATGCCTTAATTGGGCTTAAGATGATTAAGTTAGGCCCATTTAAGTGAAGGAACATCATGGACTGCGCACTGATCGCGCCAGAGAACTCGGGACCCAATTTAACCTTGATTTTGGTCTAATTTGACAATTATTGTGAAACCTGACATTGTAGGTCTCTTCCTTATCTTTCTAGGGACATCAAAATCACCAAAATCCGATATATGTAGCTCTAGTTATGCTCTGAGCAATACAACAAGGTCAGGATGAGTGAAAATTCCGAAAATTCACAATGTTTAGCAATTAAGTACAATTAAGACCAATAATGTAAAACCAAAAAACAATGATTGTAAAAGTTGTCTAATTTCCTTCTCTCTCTAGCTTGTGCGGCTGTAAACTGCTATTTATGCTTTTTAATCCCGACCTAACTCTAGACCAAATTAAGGGCCTCTGAATAAGCTTTCCAACAAGGTATCATATGCCTTAATTGGGCTTAAGATTAGTAAGTTAGGCCCATTTAAGTGAAGGAATATCATGGACTGCGAACTGATCCGTGCCAGAGTACTCGGGACCCAATTTAGCCTTGATTTTGGAATAATTTGACAATTCTTGGGAACCTGAAATTGTATGTCCCTTCCTTATCTTTCTAGGGATAGCAAGATCACCAAAATCCGATATCTGTAGCTCTAGTTATACTCTGTGCATGGCAACAAGACTGGGACGAGTGAAAAATCTGAAAATTAACAATGTTTAGCAATTAAGCCCAATTAAGACCAATAATGTAAAACCAAAAACAATGATTGTAAAAGTTGAAAAAAGTCCTTCTCTCTCTAGCTTGTGCGGCTGTAAACTGCTATTTACGCTTTTTAATCCCGACCAAACCCTAGACCAAATTAAGGACCTCTGAATAAGCTTTCCAACAAGGTATCATATGCCATAATTGGGATTAAGATTAGTAAGTTAGGCCCATTTAAGTGATGGAATATCGTGGACTGCGCACTGATCCGCGCCAGAGTACTCGGGACCCAATTTAGCCTTGATTTTGGAATAATTTGACAATTATTTCGGAACCTGAAATTGTTGGTCCCTTCCTTATGTTTCTAGGGACAACAAGATCACCAAAATCTGATATATGTAGCTCTAGTTATACTCTGCGCATGCCAACAAGACTGGTATGAGTGAAAAATCCGAAAATTAACAATGTTTAGCAATTAAGCCCAATTAAGCCCAATAATGTAAAACCAAAAACAATGATTGTAAAAGTTGTAAAAAGTCCTTCTCTCTCTAGCTTGTACGACTGTAAGCTGCTATTTATACTTTTTAATCCCGACCTAACCCTAGACCAAATTAAGGGCCTCCGAATAAGCTTTCCAACAAGGTATCATATGCCTTAATTGGGATTAAGATGAGTAAGTTAGGCCCATTTAAGTGAAGGAACATCGTGGACTGTGCACTGATCCGCGCCAGAGAACTCGGGACCCAATTTAGCCTTGATTTTGGTCTAATTTGGCAATTCTTGTGTCACCTGAAATTGTAGGTCTCTTCTTATCTTTCTAGGGACATCAAGATCACCAAAATCCGATATCTGTAGCTCTAGTTATACTCTGCGCATGGCAACAAGACTGGGATGAGTGAAAAATCCGAAAATTAACTATGTTTAGCAATTAAGTCCAATTAAGCCCAATAATGTAAAACCAAAAACAATGATTGTAAAAGTTGTCTAATTTCCTTCCCTCTCTAGCTTGTGCGGCTGTAAACTACTATTTATGTTTTTTAATCCCGACCTAACCCTAAACCAAATTAAGGGCCTCTGAATAAGCTTTCCAACAAGGTCGGGATGAGTGAAAAATCCGAAAATTAACTATGTTTAGCAATTAAGTCCAATTAAGCCCAATAATGTAAAACCAAAAACAATTATTGTAAAAGTTGCCTTCCTTATCTTTCTAGGGACAGCAAGATCACCAAAATCCGAAATCTGTAGCTCTAGTTATGCTCTGCGCAAGGTAACAAGGTCAGGAAGAGTGAAAAATCCGAAAATTAACAATGTTTAGCAAAAACAATGATTGTAAAAGTTGTCTAAATCCGACTCTCTCTAGCAAGTGCGGCTGTAAACTGCTATTTATGCTTATTATTCCTGACGTAACCCTAGACCAAATTAAGGGCCTTTGAATAAGCTTTCCAACAAGGTATCATATGCCTTAATTGGGCTTAAGATGATTAAGTTAGGCCCATTTAAGTGAAGGAACATCATGGATTTGCACCGATCGCGCTGAGAGAACTCGGGACCCAATTTAACCTTGATTTTGGTCTAATTTGACAATTCTTGTGAAACCTGACAGTGTAGGTCTCTTCTTTATCTTTCTAGGGACATCAAAATCACCAAAATCCGATATCTGTAGCTCTATTTATGCTCTGAGCAATACAACAAGGTCAGGATGAGTTAAAATTCCGAAAATTAACAATGTTTAGCAATTAAGTCCAATTAAGCCCAATAATGTAAAACCAAAAACAATGATTGTAAAAGTTGTCTAATTTCCTTCTCTCTCTAGCTTGTGCGGCTGTAAACTGCTATTTATGCTTTTTAATCCCGACCTAACCCTAGACCAAATTAAGGGCCTCTGAATAAGCTTTCCAACAAGGTATCATATGCCTTAATTGGGCTTAAGATTAGTAAGTTAGGCCCATTTAACTGAAGGAATATCATGGACTGCGAACTAATCCGTGCCAGAGTACTCGGGACCCAATTTAGCCTTGATTTTGGAATAATTTGACAATTCTTGTGAACCTGAAATTGTATGTCCCTTCCTTATCTTTCTAGGGACAACAAGATCACCAAAATCAGATATCTGTAGCTCTAGTTATACTCTGTGCATGGCAACAAGACTGGGATGAGTGAAAAATCCGAAAATTAACAATGTTTAGCAATTAAGCCCAATTCAGACCAATAATGTAAAACCAAAAACAATGATTGTAAAAGTTGAAAAAAGTGTTTCTCTCTCTAGCTTGTGCGGCTGTAAACTGCTATTTATGCTTTTTAATCCCGACCTAACCCTAGACCAAATTAAGGGCCTCTGAATAAGCTTTCCAACAAGGTATCATATGCCTTAATTGGGATTAAGATTGGTAAGTTATGCCCATTTAAGTGAAGGAATATCGTGGACTGCGCACTGATCCGCGCCAGAGTACTCGGGACCCAATTTAGCCTTGATTTTGGTCTAATTTGGCAATTCTTGTGTCACCTGAAATTGTAGGTCTCTTCTTATCTTTCTAGGGACATCAAGATCACCAAAATCCGATATCTGTAGCTCTAGTTATACTCTGCGCATGGCAAGAAGACTGGGATGAGTGAAAAATCCGAAAATTAACAATGATTAGCAATTAAGCCCAATTAAGACCAATAATGTAAAACCAAAAACAATGATTGTAAAAGTTGAAAAAAGTCCTTCTCTCTCTAGCTTGTGCGGCTGTAAACTGCTATTTATGCTTTTTAATCCCGACCTAACCCTAGACCAAATTAAGGACCTCTGAATAAGCTTTCCAACAAGGTATCATATGCCTTAATTGGGATTAAGATGAGTAAGTTAGGCCCATTTAAGTGAAGGAACATCGTGGACTGTGCACTGATCCGCGCCAGAGAACTCGGGACCCAATTTAGCCTTGATTTTGGTCTAATTTGGCAATTCTTGTGTCACCTGAAATTGTAGGTCTCTTCTTATCTTTCTAGGGACATCAAGATCACCAAAATCCGATATCTGTAGCTCTAGTTATACTCTGCGCATGGCAACAAGACTAGGATGAGTGAAAAATCCGAAAATTAACTATGTTTAGCAATTAAGTCCAATTAAGCCCAATAATGTAAAACCAAAAACAATGATTGTAGAAGTTGTCTAATTTCCTTCTCTCTCTAGCTTGTGCGGCTTTAAACTGCTATTTATGCTTTTTAATCCCGACCTAACCCTAAACCAAATTAAGGGCCTCTGAATAAGCTTTCCAACAAGGTCGGGATGAGTGAAAAATCCGAAAATTAACTATGTTTAGAAATTAGGTCCAATTAAGCCCAATAACGTAAAACCAAAAACAATTATTGTAAAAGTAGCCTTCCTTATCTTTCTAGGGACAGCAAGATCACCGAAATCCGAAATCTGTAGCTCTAGTTATGCTCTGCACAAGGTAACAAGGTCAGGAAGAGTGAAAAATCCTAAAATTAACAATGTTTAGCAAAAACAATGATTGTAAAAGTTGTCTAAATCTGACTCTCTCTGGCTTGTGCGGCTGTAAACTGCTATTTATGCTTATTATTCTTGACGTAACCCTAGACCAAATTAAGGGCCTCTGAATAAGCTTCCCAACAAGGTATCATATGCCTTAATTGGGCTTAAGATGATTAAGTTAGGCCCATTTAAGTGAAGGAACATCATGGACTGCGCACTGATCGCGCCAGAGAACTCGGGACCCAATTTAACCATGATTTTGGTCTAATTTGACAATTATTGTGAAACCTGACATTGTAGGTCTCTTCCTTATCTTTCTAGGGACATCAAAATCACCAAAATCCGATATATGTAGCTCTAGTTATGCTCTGAGCAATACAACAAGGTCAGGAAGAGTGAAAATTCCGAAAATTCACAATGTTTAGCAATTAAGTCCAATTAAGCCCAATAATGTAAAACCAAAAACAATGATTGTAAAAGTTGTCTAATTTCCTTCTCTCTCTAGCTTGTGCGGCTGTAAACTGCTATTTATGCTTTTTAATCCCGACCTAACTCTAGACCAAATTAAGGGCCTCTGAATAAGCTTTCCAACAAGGTATCATATGCCTTAATTGGGCTTAAGATTAGTAAGTTAGGCCCATTTAAGTGAAGGAATATCATGGACTGCGAACTGATCCGTGCCAGAGTACTCGGGACCCAATTTAGCCTTGATTTTGGAATAATTTGACAATTCTTGTGAACCTGAAATTGTATGTCCCTTCCTTATCTTTCTAGGGATAGCAAGATCACCAAAATCCGATATCTGTAGCTCTAGTTATACTCTGTGCATGGCAACAAGACTGGGACGAGTGAAAAATCCGAAAATTAACAATGTTTAGCAATTAAGCCCAATTAAGACCAATAATGTAAAACCAAAAACAATGATTGTAAAAGTTGAAAAAAGTCCTTCTCTCTCTAGCTTGTGCGGCTGTAAACTGCTATTTACGCTTTTTAATCCCGACCAAACCCTAGACCAAATTAAGGACCTCTGAATAAGCTTTCCAACAAGGTATCATATGCCATAATTGGGATTAAGATTAGTAAGTTAGGCCCATTTAAGTGATGGAATATCGTAGACTGCGCACTGATCCGCGCCAGAGTACTCGGGACCCAATTTAGCCTTGATTTTGGAATAATTTGACAATTATTTCGGAACCTGAAATTGTTGGTCCCTTCCTTATGTTTCTAGGGACAACAAGATCACCAAAATCTGATATATGTAGCTCTAGTTATACTCTGCGCATGCCAACAAGACTGGTATGAGTGAAAAATCCGAAAATTAACAATGTTTAGCAATTAAGCCCAATTAAGCCCAATAATGTAAAACCAAAAACAATGATTGTAAAAGTTGTAAAAAGTCCTTCTCTCTCTAGCTTGTACGACTGTAAGCTGCTATTTATACTTTTTAATCCCGACCTAACCCTAGACCAAATTAAGGGCCTCCGAATAAGCTTTCCAACAAGGTATCATATGCCTTAATTGGGATTAAGATGAGTAAGTTAGGCCCATTTAAGTGAAGGAACATCGTGGGTCGTGCACTGATCCGCGCCAGAGAACTCGGGACCCAATTTAGCCTTGATTTTGGTCTAATTTGGCAATTCTTGTGTCACCTGAAATTGTAGGTCTCTTCTTATCTTTCTAGGGACATCAAGATCACCAAAATCCGATATCTGTAGCTCTAGTTATACTCTGCGCATGGCAACAAGACTGGGATGAGTGAAAAATCCGAAAATTAACTATGTTTAGCAATTAAGTCCAATTAAGCCCAATAATGTAAAACCAAAAACAATGATTGTAAAAGTTGTCTAATTTCCTTCCCACTCTAGCTTGTGCGGCTGTAAACTACTATTTATGTTTTTTAATCCCGACCTAACCCTAAACCAAATTAAGGGCCTCTGAATAAGCTTTCCAACAAGGTCGGGATGAGTGAAAAATTCGAAAATTAACTATGTTTAGCAATTAAGTCCAATGAAGCCCAATAATGTAAAACCAAAAACAATTATTGTAAAAGTTGCCTTCCTTATCTTTCTAGGGACAGCAAGATCACCAAAATCCGAAATCTGTAGCTCTAGTTATGCTCTTCGCAAGGTAACAAGGTCAGGAAGAGTGAAAAATCCGAAAATTAACAATGTTTAGCAAAAACAATGATTGTAAAAGTTGTCTAAATCCGACTCTCTCTAGCTTGTGCGGCTGTAAACTGCTATTTATGCTTATTATTCCTGACGTAACCCTAGACCAAATTAAGGGCCTTTGAATAAGCTTTCCAACAAGGTATCATATGCCTTAATTGGGCTTAAGATGATTAAGTTAGGCCCATTTAAGTGAAGGAACATCATGGACTGCGCACTGATCGCGCCAGAGAACTCGGGACCCAATTTAACCTTGATTTTGGTCTAATTTGACAATTCTTGTGAAACCTGACAGTGTAGGTCTCTTCCTTATCTTTCTAGGGACATCAAAATCACCAAAATCTGATATCTGTAGCTCTATTTATGCTCTGAGCAATACAACAAGGTCAGGATGAGTTAAAATTCCGAAAATTAACAATGTTTAGCAATTAAGTCCAATTAAGCCCAATAATGTAAAACCAAAAACAATGATTGTAAAAGTTGTCTAATTTCCTTCTCTCTCTAGCTTGTGCGGCTGTAAACTGCTATTTATGCTTTTTAATCCCGACCTAACCCTAGACCAAATTAAGGGCCTCTGAATAAGCTTTCCAACAAGGTATCATATGCCTTAATTGGGCTTAAGATTAGTAAGTTAGGCCATTTAACTGAAGGAATATCATGGACTGCGAACTAATCCGTGCCAGAGTACTCGGGTCCCAATTTAGCCTTGATTTTGGAATAATTTGACAATTCTTGTGAACCTGAAATTGTATGTCCCTTCCTTATCTTTCTAGGGACAACAAGATCACCAAAATCAGATATCTGTAGCTCTAGTTATACTCTGTGCATGGCAACAAGACTGGGATGAGTGAAAAATCCGAAAATTAACAATGTTTAGCAATTAAGCCCAATTCAGACCAATAATGTAAAACCAAAAACAATGATTGTAAAAGTTGAAAAAAGTGTTTCTCTCTCTAGCTTGTGCGGCTGTAAACTGCTATTTATGCTTTTTAATCCCGACCTAACCCTAGACCAAATTAAGGGCCTCTGAATAATCTTTCCAACAAGGTATCATATGCCTTAATTGGGATTAAGATTAGTAAGTTATGCCCATTTAAGTGAAGGAATATCGTGGATTGCGCACTGATCCGCGCCAGAGTACTCGGGACCCAATTTAGCCTTGATTTTGGAATAATTTGACAATTATTGTGCATCCTGAAATTGTTGGTCCCTTCCTTATGTTTCTAGGGACAACAAGATCACCAAAATCTGATATCTGTAGCTCTAGTTATACTCTCCGCATGCCAACAAGACTGGTATGAGTGAAAAATCCGAAAATTAACAATGTTTAGCAATTAAGCCCAATTAAGCGCAATAATGTAAAACCAAAAACAATGATTGTAAAAGTTGTAAAAAGTCCTTCTCTCTCTAGCCTGTGCGACTGTAAGCTGCTATTTATACTTTTTAATCCCGACCTAACCCTAGACCAAATTAAGGACCTCTGAATAAGCTTTCCAACAATGTATCATATGCCTTAATTGGGATTCAGATGAGTAAGTTAGGCCCATTTAAGTGAAGGAACATCGTGGACTGTGCACTGATCCGCGCCAGAGAACTCGGGACCCAATTTAGCCTTGATTTTGGTCTAATTTAGCAACTCTTGTGTCACCTGAAATTGTAGGTCTCTTCTTATCTTTCTAGGGACATCAAGATCACCAAAATCCGATATCTGTAGCTCTAGTTATACTCTGTGCATGGCAACAAGACTGGGATGAGTGAAAAATCCGAAAATTAACTATGTTTAGCAATTAAGTCCAATTAAGCCCAATAATGTAAAACCAAAAACAATGATTGTAAAAGTTGTCTAATTTCCTTCTCTCTCTAGCTTGCGCGGCTGTAAACTGTTATTTATGCTTTTTAATCCCGACCTAACCCTAAACCAAATTAAGAGCCTCTGAATAAGCTTTCCAACAAGGTCGGGATGAGTGAAAAATCCGAAAATTAACAATGTTTAGCAATTAAGTCCAATTAAGCCCAATAATGTAAAACCAAAAACAATTATTGTAAAAGTTGCCTTCCTTATCTTTCTAGGGACAGCAAGAGCACCAAAATCCGAAATTTGTAGCTCTAGTTATGCTCTGCGTAAGGTAACAAGGTCAGGAAGAGTGAAAAATCTGAAAATTAACAATGTTTATCAAAAACAATGATTGTAAAAGTTGTCTAAATCCGACTCTCTCTGGCTTGTGCGGCTGTAAACTGTTATTTATGCTTATTATTCCTGACGTAACCCTTGACCAAATTAAGGGCCTTTGAATAAGCTTTCCAACAAGGTATCATATGCCTTGATTGGGCTTAAGATGATTAAGTTAGGCCCATTTAAGTGAAGGAACATCATGGACTGCGCACTGATCGCGCCAGAGAACTCGGGACCCAATTTAACCTAGATTTTGGTCTAATTTGACAATTCTTGTGAAACCTGACATTGTAGGTCTCTTCCTTATCTTTCTAGGGACATCAAAATCACAAAAATCCGATATCTGTAGCTCTAGTTATGCTCTGAGCAATACAACAAGGTCAGGATGAGTGAAAATTCCGAAAATTAACAATGTTTAGCAATTAAGTCCAATTAAGCCCAATAATGTAAAACCAAAAACAATGATTGTAAAAGTTGTCTAATTTCCTTCTCTCTCTAGCTTGTGCGGCTGTAAACTGCTATTTATGCTTTTTAATACCGACCTAACCCTAGACCAAATTAAGGGCCTCTGAATAAGCTTTCCAACAAGGTATCATATGCCTTAATTGGGATTAAGATTAGTAAGTTAGGCCCATTTAAGTGAAGGAATATCGTGGACTGCGCACCGATCCGCGCCAAAGTACTCGGGACCCAATTTAGCCTTGATTTTGGAATAATTTGACAATTATTGTGGAACCTGAAATTGTTGGTCCCTTCCTTATGTTTCTAGGGACACCAAGATCACCAAAATCTGATATCTGTTGCTCTAGTTATACTCTGCGCAAGCCAACAAGACTGGTATGAGTGAAAAATCCGAAAATTAACAATGTTTAGCAATTAAGCCCAATTAAGCCCAATAATGTAAAACCAAAAACAATGATTGTAAAAGTTGTAAAAAGTCCTTCTCTCTCTAGCTTGTGCGACTGTAAGCTGCTATTTATACTTTTTAATCCCTACCTAACCCTAGACCAAATTAAGGGCCTCTGAATAAGCTTTCCAACAAGGTATCATATGCCTTAATTGGGATTAAGATGAGTAAGTTAGGCCCATTTAAGTGAAGGAATATCGTGGACTGTCCACTGATCCGCGCCAGAGAACTCGGGACCCAATTTAGCCTTGATTTTGGTATAATTTGGCAATTCTTGTGTCACCTGAAATTGTAGGTCTCTTCTTATCTTTCTAGGGACATCAAGATCACCAAAATCCGATATCTGTAGCTCTAGTTATTCTCTGCGCATGGCAACAAGACTGTGATGAGTGAAAAATCCGAAAATTATCTATGTTTAGCAATTAAGTCCAATTAAGCCCAATAATGTAAAACCAAAAACAATGATTGTAAAAGTTGTCTAATTTCCTTCTCTCTCTAGCTTGTACGGCTGTAAACTGTTATTTATGCTTTTTAATCCCGACCTAACCCTAAACCAAATTAAGAGCCTCTGAATAAGCTTTCCAACAAGGTCGGGATGAGTGAAAAATCCGAAAATTAACTATGTTTAGCAATTAAGTCCAATTAAGCCCAATAATGTAAAACCAAAAACAATTATTGTAAAAGTTGCCTTCCTTATCTTTCTAGGGACAGCAAGATCACCAAAATCCGAAATTTGTAGCTCTAGTTATGCTCTGCGCAAGGTAACAAGGTCAGGAAGAGTGAAAAATCCGAAAATTAACAATGTTTAGCAAAAACAATGATTGTAAAAGTTGTCTAAATCCGACTCTCTCTGGCTTGTGCGGCTGTAAACTGCTATTTATGCTTATTATTCCTGACGTAACCCTAGTCCAAAATAAGGGCCTTTGAATAAGCTTTCCAACAAGGTATCATATGCCTTAATTGGGCTTAAGATGATTAAGTTAGGCCCATTTAAGTGAAGGAACATCATGGACTGCGCACTGATCGCGCCAGAGAACTCGGGACCCAATTTCAAATTGATTTTGGTCTAATTTGACAATTCTTGTGAAACCTGACATTGTAGGTCTTTTCCTTATCTTTCTAGGGACATCAAAATCACCAAAATCCGATATCTGTAGCTCTAGTTATGCTCTGAGCAATACAACAAGGTCAGGATGAGTGAAAATTCCGAAAATTAACAATGTTTAGCAATTAAGTCCAATTAAGCCCAATAATGCAAAACCAAAAACAATGATTGTAAAAGTTGTCTAATTTCCTTCTCTCTCTAGCTTGTGCGGCTGTAAACTGCTATTTATACTTTTTATTCCCGACCTAACCCTAGACCAAATTAAGGGACTCTGAATAAGCTTTCCAACAAGGTATCATATGCCTTAATTGGGCTTAAGATTAGTAAGTTAGGCCAATTTAAGTGAAGGAATATCATGGACTGCGAACTGATCCGTGCCAGAGTACTCGGGACCCAATTTAGCCTTGATTTTGGAATAATTTGACAATTCTTGTGAACCTGAAATTGTATGTCCCTTCCTTATCTTTCTAGGGACAGCAAGATCACCAAAATCCGATATCTGTAGCTCTAGTTATGCTCTGCTAAAGGCAACAAGGACAGGATGAGTGAAAAATCCGAAAATTAACAATGTTTAGCAATTAAGCCCAATATTGTAATACCAAAAACAATGATTGTAAAAGTTGTCTAATTTCCTTCTCTCTCTGGCTTGTGCGGCTGTAAACTGCTATTTATGCTTATTAATCCTGACCTAACCCCAGACCAAATTAAGGGCCTCTGAATAAGCTTTCCAACAAGGTATCATATGCCTTAATTTCTTAAATGGGCCTAACTTACTAATCAGTGTAGAACTCGGGACCCAATTTAGCCTTGATTTTGGAATAATTTGACAATTCTTGTGAACCTGAAATTGTAGGTCCCTTCCTTATCTTTCTAGGGACAGTACGATCATCAAAATCCGATATCTGTAGCTCTAGTTATGCTCTGCACAAGGCAACAAGGTCAGAAAGAGTGAAAAATCCGAAAATTAACAATGTTTAGCAATTATGCCCAATTAATCCCATTAATGTAAAACCGAAAACAATGATTGTAAAAGTTGTCTAATTTCCTTCTCTCTCCAGCTTGTGCGGCTGTAAACTGCTATTTATGGTTTTTAATCCCGACCTAACCCTAGACCAAATTAAGGGCCTCTGAATACGCTTTCCAACATGGTATCGTATGCCTTAATTGGGCTTAAGATTAGTAAGTTAGGCCCATTTAAGTGAAGGAATATCATGGACTGCGAACTGATCCGTGCCAGAGAACTCGGGACCCAATTTTGCCTTGATTTTGGAATAATTTGACAATTCTTGTGCACCTGAAATTGTAGGTCCCTTCCTTATCTTTCTAGGGACAGCAAGATCATCAAAATCCGATATCTGTAGCTCTAGTTATGCTCTGCACAAGGCAACAAGGTCAGAAAGAGTGAAAAATCTGAAAATTAACAATGATTGGCATTTAAGCCCAATTAAGCCCAATAATGTAAAACCAAAAGCAATGATTGTGAAAGTTGTCTAATTTCCTTCTCTCTCTAGCTTGTGCAGCTGTAAACTGCTATTTATGCTTTTTAATCCCGACCTAAACCTAGACCTAATTACGGGCCTCTGAATAGGCTTTCCAAAAAGGTATCATATGCCTTAATTGGGCTTAAGATTAGTAAGTTAGGCCCATTTAAGTGAAGGAATATCATGGACCGCGCACTGATCCGCGCCAGAGAACTCGGGACCCAATTTAGCCTTGATTTTGTCCTAATTTGACAATTCTTGTGAAATATGAAATTGTGGGTCTCTTCCTTATCTTTCTAGGGACAGCAAGATGACCAAAATCCGATGTCTGTAGCTCAAGTTATGCTCTGCGCAAGGCAACAAGGTCGGGATGAAAAATCAGAAAATTAACAATGTTTAGCAATTAAGCACAATTAAGCCCTATAATAGAAAAGCAAAAGCAATGATTGTAAAAGTTGTCTAATTTCCGTCTGTCTCTGGCTTGTGCAGCTGTAAACTTCTATTTATGCTTATTAATCTTGACGTAACCCTAGAACAAATTAAGGGCCTCTAAATAGGCTTTCCAACAAGGTATCATATGCCTTAATTGGGCTTACGATAAGTAACTTAGGCCCATTTAAGTGACAGATATCGGATTTTGGTGATCTTGTTGTCCCATGAAAGATAAGGAAGAGACCAAAAAATTCAGGTTTCATAATAATGTAAAAGCAAAATAGACTTGTTTGGGCTCCATTTGGACCAAAGAAGTACAAATTGGCCCAGTTAGGTCCTATATGACCTAAAAAGTCCATTTGGGCTCTATTAGGATCAAACAAGTCCATTTGGGCTCTAATAGGACCAAAGAAGTTCAAATTGGCCCAGTTAGGTCCTATATGACCTAAAATGTCCAATTAGGCTCTATTAGGATCAAACAAGTCCATTTGGGCTCCAATAGGACCAACGAAGTACAAATTGGCCCAGTTAGGTCGTATATGACCTAAAAAGTGCATTTTGGCTCTATTAGGATCAAACAAGTCCATTTGGCCCACTTAGGTAACGGAACATCGGATTAAATTGTAAAGCCTAATGTATAAGGGCCTCTGAATAAGCTTTCCATCAAGGTATCATATGCCTTAATTGGGCTTAAGATTTGTAAGTTAGGCCCATTTAAGTGAAGGAACATCATGGACTGTGCACTGATACGCGCCAGAGAAATCGGGACCCAATTTAGCCTTGATTTTGGTCTAATTTGATAATTCTTGAGAAACCTGAAATTGTAGGTCTCTTCCTTATCTTTCTAGGGACAACAAGATCACAAAAATCTGATATCTGTAGCTCTAGTTATGCTCTGCGTAAGACAACAAGGTCAGGATGAGTGAAAAATCCGAAAATTAACAATGTGTAGCAATTAAGCCCAATTAAGCTCAATAATGTGAAAGCAAAAACAATGATTGTAAAAGTTGTCTAAATCCGACTATCTCTGGCTTGTGCGGCTGTAAACTGCGATTTATGCTTATTAATCCTGACCTAACCCTAGACCAAATTAAGGGCCTCTGAATAAGCTTTCCAACATGGAATCATATGCCTTAATTGGGCTTAAGATGAGTAAGTTAGGCCCATTTAAGTGAAGGAACATCATGGACCGCGCACTGATCCTCACTAGAGAACTGGGGACCCAATTTAGCCTTGATTTTGGTCTAATTTGATAATTCTTGAGAAACCTGACATTGTAGGTCTCTTCCTTATCTTTCTAGGGACAGCAAGATCACCAAAATCCGATATCTGTAGCTCTAGTTATACTCTGCGCATGGCAACAAGGTCGGGATGAGTGAAAAATCCGAAAATTAACAATGTGTAGCAATTAAGCCCAATTAAGCTCAATAATGTGAAAGCAAAAACAATGATTGTAAAAGTTGTCTAAATCCGACTATCTCTGGCTTGTGCGGCTGTAAACTGCGATTTATGCTTATTAATCCTGACCTAACCCTAGACCAAATTAAGGGCCTCTGAATAAGCTTTCCAACATGGAATCATATGCCTTAATTGGGCTTAAGATGAGTAAGTTAGGCCCATTTAAGTGAAGGAACATCATGGACCGCGCACTGATCCTCACTAGAGAACTGGGGACCCAATTTAGCCTTGATTTTGGTCTAATTTGATAATTCTTGAGAAACCTGACATTGTAGGTCTCTTCCTTATCTTTCTAGGGACAGCAAGATCACCAAAATCCGATATCTGTAGCTCTAGTTATACTCTGCGCATGGCAACAAGGTCGGGATGAGTGAAAAATCCGAAAATTAACAATGTTTAGCAATTAAGCCCAATTAAGCCCAATAATGTAAAACCAAAAACAATGATTGTAAAAGTTGTCTAATTTCCTTCTCTCTCAGACTTGTGCGGTAGCAGTTTACAGCCCCACAAACCAGAGAGAGACGGAATAGGCGTATGGCACCATTATTGGGCTTTACAAGGCAACTAGACCAAATTAAGGGCCTCTGAATAAGCTTTTCAACAAGGTATCATATGCTTAATTGGGCTTAAGATGAGTAAGTTAGGCCCATTTAAGTGAAGGAACATCATGGACTGCGCACTGATCCGCGCCAGAGAACTTCGGACCCAATTTAGCCTTGATTTTGGCCTAAATTGAAAATTTTTGTGTCACCTGAAATTGTAGGTCTCTTGCTTATCTTTCTAGAGACAGCAAGATCACCAAAATCTGATATCTGTAGCTCTAGCTATACTCTGCGCATGGCAACAAGACTGGGATGAGTGAAAAATACGAAAATTAACTATGTTTAGCAATTATGCCCAATTAAGCCCAATAATGTAAAACCAAAAACAATGATTGTAAAATTTGTCTAATTTCCTTTTCTCTCTAGCTTGTGCGGCTGTAAACTGCTATTTATGCTTTTTAATCCCGACCGAACCCTAGACCAAATTAAGGGCCTCTGGATAAGCTTTCCAACAAGGTATCATATGCCTTAATTGGGTTTAAGATTAGTAAGTTAGGCCCATTTAAGTGAACGAATATCATGGACTGCGCACTGATCCGCGCAAGAGAACTCGGGACCCAATTTAGCATTGATTTTGGTCTAATTTGACAATTCTTGTGAACCTGAAATTGTAGGTCCCTACCTTATCTTTCTAGGGACAACAAGATCAACAAAATCCGATATCTGTAGCTCTAGTTATACTCTGCACATGGCAACAAGGTCGGGATGAGTAAAAAATCCGAAAATTAACAATGTTTAGCAATTAAGCCCAATTAAGCCCAATAATATAAAAGCAAAAGCAAGGATTGTAAGAGTAGTCTAATTTTCGTCTGTCTCTGGCTTGTGCGGCTCTAAACTTCTATGTATGCTTATTAATCTTGACGTAACCCTAGAACAAATTAAGAGCCTCTGAATAGGCTTTCCAACAAGGTATCAAATGCCTTAATTGAGCTAAAGATGAGTAAGTTAGGCCTATTTAAGTGAAGGAACATCATGGACTGCCCACTGATCCGCGCCAGAGAACTTCGGACCCAATTTAGCCTTGATTTTGGCCTAAATTGACAACTCTTGTGTCACCTGAAATTTTAGGTCTCTTCCTTATCTTTCTAGGGACAGCAAGATCACAAAAATCCGATATCTGTAGCTCTAGTAATACTCTGCGCATGGCAACAAGGTCGGCATGAGTGAAAAATCCAAAAATTAACAATGTTTAGCAATTAAGCCCAATTAAGCCCAATAATGTAAAACCAAAACCAATGATTGTGCGGCTGTAAACTGCTATTTTTGCTTATTAATCCTGACCTAACCCTAGACCAAATTAACGGCCTCTAAATAAGCTTTCCAATAAGGTATCATACGCCTTAATTGGGCTAAAGATGAGTAAGTTAGGCCCATTTAAGTGAAGGAACCTCATGGACTGAGCACTGATCCGTGCCAGAGAACTTCGGACCCAATTTCGACTTGATTTTGGCCCAAATTGACAATTCTTGTGTCACCTGAAATTGTAGGTCTCTTTCTTATTTTTCTAGGGATAGCAAGATCACCAAAATCCGATATCTGTAGCTCTAGTTTTGCTCTGCCCAAGGCAACAAGGTCAGGAAGAGAGAAAAATACGAAAATTAACAATGTTTAGCAATTAAGCCCAATAATGTAAAACCAAAAACAATGATTCTAAAAGTTGTCCAATTTCCGTCTCTCTCAGGCTTGTGCAGCTGTTAACTGCTATTTATGCTTATTAATCCTGACCTAACCCTTGACCAAATTAAGGTCCTCCGAATAAGATTTCCAACAAGGTATCATATGCCTTAATTGGGCTTAAGATGAGTAAGTTAGGCACATTTAAGTGAAAGAACATCATGGACTGCACACTGATCCGCGCCAGAGTACTCGGGACCCAATTTAGCCTTGATTTTGGCCTAATTTGACAATTCTTGTGAATCCCGAAATTGTAGGTCTCTTCCTTATCTTTCAAGGGATTGCATGATCACCAAAATCCGATATCTGTAGCTCTAGTTATGCTCTGCGCATGGAAACAAGGTCGGGAAGAGTGAAAAATCCAAAAATTAACAATGTTTACCAATTAAGCCCAATTAATCCCAATAATATAAAAGCAAAAGCAATGATTTTGCGGCTATAAACTGGTATTTTTGCTTATTAATCCTGACCTAAACCTAGACCAAATTAAGGGCCTCTGAATAAGCTTTTCAACAAGTTATCATATACCTTAATTGGGCTAAAGATGAGTAAGTTAGGCCCATTTAAGTGAAGGAACATCATGGACTGCGCACTGATCAGTGCCAGAGAACTTCGGACCCAATTTAGACTAGATTTTGGCCTAAATTGACAATTCTCGTGTCACCTGAAATTGTTGGTCTCTTCCTTATTTTTCTAGGGATAGCAAGATCACCAAAATCCGATATCTGTAGCTCTAGATTTGCTCTGCACAAGGCAACAAGGTCAGGAAGAGTGAAAAATCCGAAAATTAACAATGTTTAGCAATTAAGCCCAATAATGTAAAACCAAAAACAATGATTGTAAAAGTTTTCTAATTTCCGTCTCTCTCTGGCTTGTGCGGCTGTAAACTGCTATTTATGCTTATTAATCCTGACCTAACCCTTGACCAAATTTAGGGCCTCTGAATAAGCTTTCCAACAAGGTATCATATGCCTTAATTAGGCTTAAGATGAGTAAGTTAGGCCCATTTAAGTGAAGGAACATCATGGAGGGCGTACTGATCCGCGCCAGAGAACTCGGGACCCAATTTAACCTTGAGTATGGAATAATTTGACAATTCTCGTGAACCTGAAATTGTAGGTCCCTTCCTTATCTTTCTAGGGACAGCAAGATCATCAAAATCCGATGTCTGTAGCTCTAGTTATACTCCGCGCAAGGCAACAAGGTCAGGAAGAGTGAAAAATCCGAAAATTAACAATGTTTAGCAATTATGCCCAATAATGTAATAGCAAAAACAATGATTGTAAAAGTTGTCTAATTTCCGTCTCACTCTGGCTTGTGCGGCTGTAAACTACTATTATTGCTTATTAATATTGACGTTACCCTAGAACAAAATAAGGGCCTCTGAATAGGCATTCCAACCAGGTATCATATGCCTTAATTGGGCTTAAGATTAGTAAGTTGGCCCCATTTAAGTGAAGGAACATCATGGACTGCGCACTGATCCGTGCTAGAGAACTCGGGATCCAATATAGCCTTGATTTTGGCCTAATTTGATAATTCTTTGGCAATATGAAATTGTGGGTCTCTTCCTTATCTTTCTAGGGACAGCAAGATCATCAAAATGCGATATCTGTAGCTCTAGTTATACTCTGCGCATGGCAACAAGACTGGGATGAGTGAAAAATCCGAAAATTGACAATGTTTGGCAATTAAGCCCAATAATGTAAATCCAAAAACAATGATTGTAAAAGTTGTCTAATTTCCATCTCTCTCTGGCTTGTGCGGCTGTAAACTGCCAATTTTGCTTATTAATCCCGACCTAACCCTTGACCAAACTAAGGGACTCTGAATAAGCTTTCCAACAAGGTATCATATGCCTTAATTGGGCTTAAGATGAGTAAGTTAGGCCCATTTAAGTGAAAGAACATCATGGACTGCGCACTGATCCGTGGCAGAGAACTCGGAATTTAGCCTTGATTTTGGTCTAATTTGACAATTCTTGTAAAACCTGACATTGTAGGTCTCTTCGTTATCTTTTCAGGTACAGTAAAGTCACCAAAATCCGATATCTATAGCTGTAGTTATACTCTGCGCATGGCAACAAGGTCGGGATGAGTGAAAAATCCGAAAATTAATAATGTTTAGCAATTAAGCCCAATAATGTAAAACAAAAAACAATGATTGTAAAAGTTGTCTAATTTCTTTCTCTCTCTAGCTTGTGCGGTTGTAAACTGCTATTTATGCTTTTTAATCCCGACCTAACCATAGACCAAATTAAGGGCCTCTGAATAAGCTTTCCAACAAGGTATCATATGCCTTAATTGGGCTTAAGAT
>JAUPTC010000020.1:244711-360554 GCA_030762895.1 Sophora flavescens
TTTTTTCTTTAAAGAAAAGAAGTAAAAGGTAAAGAAACTCACAACTTGAAAACAACAACAGATACATACATATAATATTGCCTCGAAAGGTCTTAGTTTTTAACATTACACCACGGCCTTAATCAATATGGCCAACAGAAACGAAAACATAACTGAAACATAACCGAGAAGATAAGGTAAATAAAACACCAACTGGGAATGGGAATCTGGGAATCTAAACTCGAAAGAAAAGCTCAAAAGCCAAGACTAACGGATCACTCAAAACAAAGCCTCCAACCACTACCAATTCCTACGACACTCGGAGTGGCCACAAACGCTCCCACAAGAAGAAGTCTCCGGCTCCGGGTCAATCACCTCTCCTCCGTCATCCAACGGGACATCCTCCTCCTCAATATCCAAAGGGTGATGACCCGCCTCGAGCTCCTCATCCCACCAGTCGTCTACCAGCTCATGAGGCTCCTCCTCAGGATCCTCTTCGGGATCTTCTTCAGGATCTTCCTCCATCGGTTCCTCCTCTTCTGGCTCGGCAGGCTCAACGTGAGGGTGAAGTAGACCGGCTTCCTGTAGCGTGTTCAGGTACAACCATGACGGTGGAAGAATCACGTTCCTGGATTCCACCAAGTGGATCCTTCTAACAGGCTCTCCATGTATATTAGCTTCAATAGTAGTGATTGGCCCTCGGTACGTCGCCGTAGTCGCATTCGCGTCCATCCTCCAATTCCCAATCCTGTCGACCTCGTCAAAAGTCTCTGTCCGTGTGACCTCAGGTACAAGAGGGACAAGAGGGTCCGTCTAAAGCATACGCATACCCGGTACGAGGAAAATAAAAGAACATACAGACATGCAAGAGTGAGATACCGTCATAAGATATATCCCACAACAACCATATACATGATACATGCAACACGAAATCAGATCAACAGTTAAAGCATGCATAATCATCATAATATAACAGTGTTATATCAAGGGGTCCTCAAGCCCGTACAATCAGTTTTCGAAAATGTGCATGACACTTCAATATCAGGCTCTATCCTAATCTCATGAGATCACAACACCATGTTATCACCGGAGTAGATAGAGTTGGTCAAGCTCGCCCAGGGATGTTGCCACCGCATCTTGATGCACCAGGCCTCTTAGGTGAGACAACGCCACATGCCCTTAACAAAACAGCTAGCAATGTGATCGACTCTCGGATACCCCATGGGTATCCTCAATAAGCAAAGGCACGTCTGCGTGGGAAATGCATATGAATAAAATCTTTCCTTTTAAGATTTTTCTTTGTGTAAATATTTCTTTGTCAAAGCTCAAAGCTAATGACTTAACATTATTTCCCCATCACTTGAAAACGTAGAAACATAGGACACACGGTCAGAATGCTCAATCCCAACACCTAGACCGTGGGCGCAGTCAAGGTTTGTGGTAAAGGAAATCAATATACTTTTAGTCATGTTTTACTTATCATGCTAAGGACAATAGCCCACAACAACGGAAATCGAACGAACTGTCCTCGATTCCGCGGGTGGACTTGAAGTCCATAACATTACGAATAGGACTTTACGGTCCCGAATTAACACCGATCCAAGATCACGTGCTAAGCATGGAAAACTAGAGGCGACGTCTCACGTCTAGATTCCTATTCTTTTAGTACTTATCTTTCATTTGACGAAAACAGTTTTCGAAACCGAAAGCCTCGATAACCTATGCTGGCTATCGGAAAGTTTCTAAATCATTTGGGAGAAAACCTTTCTTTTGAAAATCCTTTATAAAACGTTTTTGAAACACTTTTAACTTTGAAAATCCCCAATAGGATATTGTAAAATATTTTCGAAAGTTTTCACTTAAAACACATAGTTCGAAAAGGGTTTTTCTCCTGCATTCTAGAAATCACTAAAACTATATTGTCACATAAAACAAGTACTTTTAAACATTCAAGCTTTTTGGAAAAGAACACCCATCCTTTCATCTTCAAAGCTTATTAAGGTTTTTAATCCTTATTAATGATTGAGCACAGACACACGTCCGGCTTAGCAAACTTCAAACAACAACAGCAATATGTACACATATATATATTCACAGTTCAATGCCAATATCACAGTTCATCACAGTTATACATCTCAACATATATAACGATACAGTTCAACTTCATATAATAGCATAACATTTCCGATAATCCAGTAACTCAATAATAGTCAAGTAAACAATTAATCAAATACACACATGCATACAATTATTGAATATCTTTCGGAAATCCCCTCTTACCTCAAAAGACGATAAGGGTTCCGACTACGAAAACTAAGGATCACGAACGTCCGTGCGTAACGAATCTAAGGTTACACACATGAAACCATAGGTTAGATTTTTAATCAAAGAACACTAGCCACAAGGCATAGGTTCGGTTTTCAACAATGGTTTTGGATTAAGGTTTTCCAAAAATCATGCAACTTATGGATTTATGATCCTTAAGTGCTAGGAGTTCTTAAAACACCAAAAGGAGCCTTATACATCAAGGAGCCCAAATCCATGATCACTTTGGAAAAACCTCAAAGTACATATAACAAAACACTTAGAGTTTTCACTTTTTTATGAAAATACATAAAAGTTTCTAAACTTTTCCAATCACTTAAACCTAGAATCCTTATGTACATAGGAGCTCTTGGTCATGATCATGTTGGAATAACACTCAAACACAAGCTTAACCAAGCAAAGATGAAACAAAACTCATATGGCACAAAAGACATAGATTCTGTCCAGTAGAGAAAATGGTGTTCGAGATTTTTGTTTTCCACAAGATTTTAGTAAGTTGTAGAGGAAGTAAAAATAAGAATATAGAAATTGGTTTCACCTCAATCGGAGTTTTCTACAATTTTAGAGAATTTTTTGAAGTTTAAAAGCATATTATGAACTCAAAACATCAACTATGAAAATAAAGCCAAAACTTGAAAAACAAATGGTATAGGGACATTACCCTTACCAATATGAACAACTTTGATGAAGAACACAACTTGAAGGAAGGGACCTACAAATTCAGGTTCACATGAATTGTCAAATTATTCCAAAATCAAGGCTAAATTGGGTCCCGAGTTCTCTGGCGCGGATCAGTGCGCAGTCCATGATGTTCCTTCACTTAAATGGGCCTAACTTACTCATCTTAAGCCCAATTGAGGCATATGATACCTTGTTGGAAAGCTTATTCAGAGGCCCTTAATTTGGTCTAGGGTTTGGTCGGGATTAAAAAGCATAAATAGCAGTTTACTGCCGTACAAGCCAGAGAGAGAAGGAAATTAGACAACCTTTACAATCATTGTTTTTGCTTTTACATTATTGGGCATAATTGCTAAACATTGTTAATTTTCGGATTTTTCACTCTTCCTGAACTTGTTGCCTTGTGCAGAGCATAACTAGAGCTACAGATATCAGATTTTGATAATCTTGATGTCCCTAGAAAGATAAGGAAGGGACCTACAATTTCAGGTTCACAAGAATTGTCAAATTATTCCAAAATCAAGGCTAAATTGGGTCCCGAGTTCTCTGCCACGGATCAGTGTGCAGTCTATGATATTCCTTCACTTAAATGGGCCTAACTTACTAATCTCCGCGCCAATTGAGGCATATGATACCTTGTTGGAAAGCTTATTCAGAGGCCCTTAATTTGGTCTAGGGTTTGGTCAGGATCAATAAGCAAAAGTAGCAGTTTACAGCCGCACAAGCCAGAGAGAGAGGGAAATTAGAAAACTTTTACAATCATTGTTTTTGCTTTTACATTATTGGGCGTAATTGCAAAACATTGTTAATTTTCGGATTTTTCACTCTTCCTGACCTTGTTGCCTTGTGCAGAGCATAACTAGAGCTACAGATATCGGATTTTGATGATCTTGCTGTCCCTAGAAAGATAAGGAAGGGACCTACAGTTTCAGGTGCACATGAATAGTCAAATTATTCCAAAATCAAGGCTAAATTGAGTCCCGAGTTCTGTTGAGTCACCGGCAAGTGTACCGGGTCGTCGTACGTAATAAAACACGTTAAGTAATAACCGAGGTCGGACACAGGGATTGGGCTACCAATTCTACCAATTTACAGAAATTTGATATGTTTGGTCAAGTAACTGAAAGTGGTTGGGAAGAGAGAAAATAGGATCACAAGTTCAAATCCACACGAATTAACAAATCGATTAAGAGTGAAAATATGGATTAAAAACGCCTAAGGTCACAAATCTACCTACCCAATCATGCATAGTACCCAAGTGATGATGATCCTCTCCCTAGGTTCAATTTTAATGTCAACCGGGACCCCTAATTTCTCCTAAATTCATTGTCGTGCTCAAAAGGACGTATTCAACGATTGGCTTAATTACTTGCTACAGTCTCCTACTCACTCTCGTGCAATATTCAATCAGTGATCCCAATTCAAGTTCTAAACGCGAATTTCCTATCAAGCCTCATCACGTTAACTAGTTAATCACGCATGCATATGATCAACGCAATGAAATCAGAATTGGAAAACAAGAATTAAGTTAAAGGATAGAGATATACATCACATTGAATCACTACACCGCCATGGGTGGTTTCATTGATCCCTTAGACAAGGGGATTAGTTCCTCATGCCCGTAATAATGACAAACGAACTATCGGAATTCATCATAATTCTAAATTAAGAAAAGAAAAGAGGGAGACGCAGCTCCAGAATAAGGATTCTAAGAGATCTAAAATCTGTTCTGATCAAAAAGTATGGTATCTGGTTCTGTCTGAACTACTTTATTTATAAGGAGGCCACGTGTCACGGCCGTGATGGCCATCACGGCCAGGCCGTGACGCGTTCTGGAATAGGCGCGCTTTCAAATCTGGAGCATCACGGCCGTTAGCCTCATCACGGCTAGGCCGTGATCAGTTCTGCCTGGCCTGTCACGGCCGTGATCTGTATCACGGCTAGGCCGCGGAAAGCACGCCGCGCTACGGATTGTCACGGAGTGATGGTCATCACGGCGGTGCGTGATGGTCATCACGGCCAGGCCGTGACTGCTTCTGACTTTTTCCTTCTGCTCTGCTTGATCATGGCGGTGATGGTCATCACGGCCAGGCCGTGATGGGCTCTGTTTGGCTCATATTCTTCACTTTTCAAGCTCTAATCCATCAAAGCTCCATCAAGGCTATTTTCTGATCATTTTTCCTTAAATTCCTGCAAAACAACACCAAGAGACCGCTTAACCCGTTCCAAGGGAAAAACTAACAAAACTCAACTAATCATGCCTAAACTATATGAAAAATGCATGCGAAAGTGCACATGAAATATGATGTAAAATCACACTATCAAATCACCCCAAGCTTAAAACTTGCTTGTCCTCAAGCAAACACTAAGGCCAGAAGATCAAAAAGCATGGATAGTGTAATTTAGAACCCGAGTAGTAACTGATCCAAGTAATAGGCAATTCAAATAATTTAGCAAGAGACAATCAATTCAAGTCCAATTAGACGCCTAGGTTTCTTAGACTCATATTCTCCTGATTTGGGCACTCTTTCTCACCTGAAAATCACCCCAAGCTTGTTCATTAGCTTGGCACTCCTTCTCACCCTCACTCAAGTGTTTAGGGATATATGACATTTCGCTCCATTTTCCTCAAGGAATGAATTCTACCATAGGCTTGACTATCAACCGAATCTCTACTTTATTAATGAAAGAAATTAAAAATCAGGAGGTCTTTGGCTTTGGTTGTAACGGGGCCATGGGATTAATCGTTAGGTGGGGAAATCAAGAAAAGGAAATTTCAAAAGGCTACACAAAACATTAAGCATTGCAAACATGACCTTCTAAAATACCCCTTTTGGGTTTTGATTCACTTTTCCACCTTTCTTTCTTTCCTCTTGTTTTTATTTCTCAGTTTCCTTTTGTCATCTCCTTCTCCATTTTTTTGTTTCCTTTTTCTTTTTATTTTCATTTGAGAAGGGGAGATTTTCAATTTAGGAGAAATAAATTTTTTTTTTTGAATTTTTCATCCCGTACTTTTTCAACTACCTTTTTACCCTTTCTGTAATACTTTAGAAGGTCCTATCAAGCATCATTCAACCATATATTTCAAGGTACCAAGAAAAGTATTTTATTCTTTTAGGCTCAAAATTTGGGCAACTAAGGGGTAGCATTTTGTCAATCAAAGCTCAGAAGGCCAGAAAAAATACCTAGTGCCTCAATCAATTTTAAAAAATGTTTTAAAAATTTTTTAAGTTTTAAAACGGTTTCAAGTCAAGTTCTAGAAAAATACAATCCGAGAGGAATAAAATTCTAACACAAAGAATGGGGAAGATATAGTAAGTACCCCTTTGGCTCAAAATCTCACATTTTGTAGTTCAGAAATCAGTGAGAAAACACGAATCTATGGAACCACATGCTAATTATTAACTATCAAAGATCATCTCAAACATTTTCATTATTTGCCTTATCACAAGAATAACAATTGGGTTCAACAATCCACTATCTCTATTTATTTGTCACTCAGTTCTCACAATTGGATGCATCATATCTAAGCAAAGGGCAATCGAATCATGTGATCATGCAAAACTATCCTGCAAAACTATATGAATGCAACATGAACAATGCAGATGCAAAATACCCCTACCCCAAGCTTAAAAATTTACATTGTCCCCAATGTAAACAATCAAGTCGGAGAGAGGAGAAAAATTGGAACGACTTACCAAGGCGGTAGCGGGTGTTGGCTCTCATTTCGTCGAGAAACTTGTTGGGAAGTACATCACGGCAGTGACCCTCATCACGGCTAGGCCATGATCAAT
The DNA here is from genome assembly GCA_030762895.1 of Sophora flavescens. Classification (NCBI taxonomy): domain Eukaryota; kingdom Viridiplantae; phylum Streptophyta; class Magnoliopsida; order Fabales; family Fabaceae; genus Sophora; species Sophora flavescens. The sequence goes on from JAUPTC010000020.1 coordinate 251,488, forward strand.
TCTGGTCCTCGGGGTTGGCATGTCACGCGGTCGGGATGGCCATCACGGCCAGGCCGTGACACTTTCTCGCTCTTGGGGTCTTTCCATCACGCGACGTGATGGGAATCACGCAACAGGCCGTGATCCTTTCTCAGTCTTCATTTTTAGCCCATCACGGTAGTGACCCGAGTGTCACGGCCGGGGCGTGATGATAATTCTTGCCTCTGCTTTTTCCTTGTCTTCTTTCCCTGAAATCACTTGGCAAAAACTCTTGATCTTCTCAAATTATTCAAGAGTGAAATCAAAAACAAAAACTACTAAGAAAATGAAAATAACTTAAGAGAAGGGTTAAGAAACTTGGGTTGCCTCCCAATAAGCGCTTGTTTAACGTCCCGAGCCTGACTCAAGTCACCCCTAAGGGTTAATCCAGAAGAAGAACTTGCTTGCCGTTTGGGATTGATTCCCCATGATAATGCTTTAGCCTTTGCCCGTTTACCTTGAAGTTGCCAGAGGCCCCTTCTAATTCCACTGCTCCGTGTGGGAAGACTTGGAGGATCTTGAATGGTCCCGGCCACCTCGATTTCAGATTTCCAGGAAAGAGCCTCAACCTTGAATTATAAAGGAGTACCATTTGTCCGGGCTCAAACCTTCTAGGCAAGATGTGCTTGTCATACCATGCCTTAGTCCGCTCCTTGTAGATTCTTGCATTTTCATAAGCTTGCATGTGGATCTCGGACAACTCATTTAAATCCAAAAGCCTCTTCTCACCGGCCTTCGTCAAGTCAAAGTTGAGTTCTCGAATTGCCCAATAAGACTTTTCCTCCAACTCCACCGGCAAGTGGCATGCCTTTCCAAACACCAAATTGTAGGGAGACCTTCCAATTGGAGTCTTGAAGGCGGTCCTATAAGCCCATAAAGCATCATCTAACTTTTTTGACCAATCCTTCTGTGAGGAGTTGACGGTTTTCTCAAGAATACGCTTCAACTCACGGTTGGATACCTTCGCTTGCCCATTTGTCTGGGGATGATAAGGAGTAGAGACTCTATGCTTGACCCCATACTTCTCAAGAAGCTTGTGCATTTGATTGTTGCAAAAGTGGGATCCCCCATCACTAATCAACACTCTAGGGACCCCAAACCTCGAGAAGATATTGCGCCTTAGGAATTCCATGACTACCCGCGCATCATCTGTAGTTGTTGGGATTGCCTCTACCCACTTTGACACGTAGTCCACAACCACCAAAATGTATTGGTAGGAGAAAGATGGTGGGAATGGTCCCATGAAATCTATCCCCCATACATCAAAGAGCTCTACTTCAAGCATGCAATTCAAGGGGAGTTCATGCCGCTTAGAGATATTGCCAACTCTTTGGCAACGATCACAGTTTTCGACAAAGGTGTGGGCATCCTAGAAGAGCGTCGGCCAATAGAACCCGCTTTGGAGGATTTTTTCTGCGGTTTTCTTTCCCCCATAATGCCCACCGTAATCTGAGCTATGACAATGCCACAGCACGTTTCCGATTTGGTCATGGGGAATGCACCTCCTTATGATTCCATCCGAGCATTGCTTGAAAAGATAGGGGTCCTCCCATACATAGTACCTTGCATCTGAGAAGAACTTCTTCCTTTGTTGATTAGTCCAACCTTGCGGAACCACATTTGAAGATTTGAAATTGGCCATGTCCGCGAACCAAGGAGAGAAGTTTTCAATGAGTGCAAATAGTTTTTCATCGGGAAATTCTTCCTTGATGTCTAACAATTCCTCCTTGGTGTCGGGATTGACCAACCTACATAAGTGGTCCGCCACACCATTCTCGGATCCCTTCCTGTCCTTAATCTCTAGGTCAAATTCCTGCAAAAGAAGAATCCACCGAATTAATCTAGGTTTGGCCTCTTGTTTTGTCATCAAGTGTTTTATGGCCGCATGATCGGTGAAAACAACAATCTTAGACCCCACAATATAGGATCTAAACTTATCTAGGGAAAATACCACAGCAAGTAATTCCTTTTCAGTGGTGGAATAATTAGCTTGTGCCTCATTCGAAACCGTACTTGCATAATAAATGACATGAGCTAATTTTTCCACCCTTTGTCCCAAAACAGCCCCCACCGCATAATCACTAGCATCACACATGATTTCAAATGGCAAATTCCAATTAGGTGCAGTGATTATGGGTGCGGTGACAAGCATATTTTTCAGAATAATGAAGGCATTTAAACAAGAAGCATTAAATTCAAAGGATACATCCTTCACAAGAAGGTCACAAAGCGGCCTTGCGATTTTGGAGAAGTCCTTGATGAATCTCCGGTACAACCCAGCATGCCCCAAGAAACTCCTCACCCCCTTTACATTGGTTGGTGGGGGAAGCTTCTCAATCAACTCGATCTTGGCTTTATCAACCTCAATCCCCCTTTGGGAGATTTTGTGCCCCAAGACTATACCTTCCTTGACCATGAAGTGGCATTTCTCCCAATTGAGCACAAGGTTAGTCTCTTGGCACCTTTTTAGCACCAAAGTCAAGTTCTTCAAGCAATTGTCATATGAAGTCCCAAAGACCGAGAAGTCATCCATGAACACCTCAATGCATTTCTCCACCATGTCCGAGAAAATAGAAAGCATGCACCTTTGGAAAGTAGCAGGGGCGTTGCACAATCCAAAGGGCATCCTCCTATAGGCAAAGACTCCATAGGGACAAGTGAAGGCCGTCTTCTCTTGGTCTTGAGGATCCACCACAATTTGATTATAGCCGGAGTAACCATCCAAGAAACAATAGTACTCATATCCGGCTAACCTCTCAAGCATTTGATCAATGAAGGGGAGAGGGAAGTGATCCTTCCTTGTCACCTCATTTAGTCTTCTATAATCGATGCATACTCTCCACCCCGTGATGGTCCTTGTTGGGATCAATTCATTGCTTTCATTGACCACCACGGTTGTGCCACCTTTCTTTGGGACCACATGAATTGGACTAACCCAACTGCTATCCGAGATTGGATAGATGATTCTGGCATCTAAAAGTTTAATCACTTCCTTACACACAGCTTCTTTCATGATGGGATTTAGTCGTCTTTGTGGCTGAACCACCGGCTTATAATCATCCTCCATCAAAATTTTATGCATGCATAGGGAGGGGCTTATACCTTTAAGGTCCGAAGTCTTCCACCCAATGGCGGATTTGTGTTCCCTAATAACTCTCAACAGCTTCTCTTCTTCATCCTTTTTTAAGGCATTGCTAATGATCACCGGGTGTTGTCCCTTCTCCCCCAAGAATGCATACCTTAAGTGGGTTGGGAGTTGCTTCAACTCCGGTGCCTTGCCATCTTCTTCCATTCCTTCGTTGTTGAGCTTTTCCTTCGCACTTTCTTCTCTTGGGAGACTCGGTAAGGCTTCCATGTTTTTTAAGCACTCAAGATAGTCCTCATCCCCCAAAGAGTCTTCTTCCTCACTATCATCCTCATGGGATTCTACCAACACTTGTGCAAGTGAAGAACCATGGGCTTCTCTAGTGGCCTTTGCCTTGACAATTAAGTCCACCATATCCACTCGATACACCTCCGACCTCTCGGCTGGGTGCTTCATTGCTTCAAAGACATTGAAGACTACGTTCTCATCTTGCACACGGAGGGTGAGTTTCCCTTGTTGCACATCTATCAAAGCATGCCCAGTGGCCAAGAAGGGCCTTCCCAATATGAGCGGAATCTCGGCGTCTTCATCCATATCAAGCACCACAAAATCCGCCGGAAATATGAACTTATCCACCTTCACTAACAAATCTTCAACCACCCCATAAGGATATTTTATAGAGCGATCGACTAGTTGGAGCGACATCCGTGTATCCTTGGCTTCCTTGATCCCCAACCTCTTCATCATAGAGAGGGGCATCAAGTTGATGCTTGCCCCTAGATCACACAATGCTTTCCCTAGAGTCATCCCCCCAATGGTGCATGGTATAGAAAAAGAACCGGGGTCCTTCAAATTTGGAGGTAGTTTTCTTTGAAGAATGGCACTACACTCCTCGGTCAAAGCAACCGTTTCCTCATCCACTATTCTCCGCTTCTTGGAGAGAAGCTCGTTCATAAACCGGGCATAAGATGGCATTTGTTCCAGGGCTTCCGCAAATGGAATATTGATCTGAAGTTTGCGGAAGACATCAAGGAATTTACTGAACTGTTTATCCTGTAGAGGCTTCTTCAATCTTTCAGGATATGGTACCTTCATGAAGGGGGGGAGGTCTTTGGGTTCAACCCACTTCTTTCTTCAGAACTCTTCATCTACAAGTTTTAACCTCCCCCTTGCTCCGGTGCCTTGTCTCTTGCCAACTCCTCTTCCCTCTGTTGCTCTTCCTCAACATGTGGTTGTTCTGAGGCCTCAACTTCCGGAGAACTAGTTGTACCCCTATTAGATCCCAACACCCTACCGCTTCTAGTTGTTACGGCATTGCATTGGTTCTTAGGGTTGTTCTCGGTATCACCTGGGAGAGTGCCTGGGAGATGCTCATTTAGTTGCTTTGCGAGCTGAGCTATCTGCGTCTCTAGATTCTGAATTGCCGACCCTGTATGAGTTACCAACTTGTCAATGGCTATGCTTGTATTGATTGACAACTTCTCAACTGTCGCACTCATCTTCTCAAAAGTCAACTCCCAAGGTTGCCTTCCACCATCATTATACGCAATTGATTAGGCCACAGGAAACGCTGCTTGAGTATTGCGTTGATGGATTCCAATGTTTGGCCTCAGACCTTGTTGAGGTTGTTGTTGCCCGGCTAGACCACCACTAGCATTACTCCAAGCGAAGCCCGGATGGTCTCTCCTCATATACCCCCTATTCTGATTCTGACTGTAATCATTCTGTGTGTTCCTCTGATAGTTGTTCTGGGGTACAGTGTCATAGAAATTGTGGCATGAGTCCACATGTTCCTGAGAGAAGTTGAACGGATAACTCTGAGTGTCATGGTCTCCATTACAATTGTCACAACCCGGAGGCATCCCCTCGTGTATCACATTAACCTTTTTATTCCCAGATAATGCCGCATTCTGCATCTTCAACAGTCTATTTTGCTCTAGAATGGCTTCCATTGTTGCAGAACTGACTCCACTTGAGGTTTCCCTACCACGGTTGTAATCGTTGTTCGACATCTTTTCCAATAATGCCCATCCATCCTCAGCTGATAAATAAGAAAAGGAACCGCCAGTTGCGGCGTCACAATTCATCTGGTAGCGCCCCCTTAACCCGTTAAAGAAATGTTGGACCTTGGAGACCGGGTCAAAGAAAGCCGAAGGACATCTCCTCAAGAGCATATTATACCTCTCCCAAGCTTCATTATAAGTTTCATCCTCTGTCTGCCTGAAAGAAGTAACGGCTACTCTTGCTTGTGCCGCTTTCTGAAGAGGAAAATACTTAGTTAGGAACTTTTGTGCCATTTGCTCCCAAGTTCTGATACTGTTCCTATCCAAGCTGTCAATCCAATCGCGAGCGACATCCCTAAGAGAGAGAGGGAAAAGCCGCAAGCGAAACTCATCTTGAGTAACTCCTCTTGTCTTCTGCATGTCACAGGCTTCGAGGAAGCGAGTGATGTGTCTATGAGGGTCTTGTTTGCCACTCCCGTCAAACTGATTTTCGCGGATCTGGGCTGTGACACATCCTTCCACTCTGAAGGAGTCTGTATTAAGGTTGCCCCTCACGATAGAAGAAGCACAATCATCCAGGTTGGGCAGATCGTACTCGAAGAGAGGCTTGTAACGAGGAGGAGGAGGAGGATTTCCGTCGGCCATGTCCTCAAGATTAATCGCTTCAAGCCTCTTTCATTCTCTGGCTTCCTTCCTTAATCGCTTCTCGGTCCTGGTGATCTCCGAATCAAATGGCAAGTCCTCTTGTGAAAGGGTACCTCGCATACAAAAACAAGGCCAGACCAAGTGGAATCAAAGAAGTAGAGAGAAATAAAAAATAAATAACAGAAAATAAAAATAAAAACAGTTTAACCAAATAATCAAATTTCCCAAAAATTAGGAAAATTTGGTTTGCCAATCCCCGGCAACGGCACCAAAAACTTGTTGAGTCACCGGCAAGTGTACCGGGTCGTCGTACGTAATAAAACACGGTAAGTAATTACCGAGGTCGGACACAGGGATTGGGCTACCAATTCTACCAATTTACAGAAATATGATATGTTTGGTCAAGTAACAGAAAGTGGTTGGGAAAAGAGAAAATAGGATCGCAAGTTCAAATCAACACGAATTAACAAATCGATTAAGAGTGAAAATCTGGATTAAAAACGCCTAAGATCACAAATCTACCTACCCAATCATGCATAGTACCCAAGTGACGATGATCCTATACCTAGGTTCAATTTTAATGTCAACCGGGACCCCCAATTTCTCCTAAATTCACTGTCGTGCTCAATAGGACGTATTCAACGATTGGCTTAATTACTTGCTACAGTCTCATAACCCAATCATCGAACTCGATTAAATCTTGTTCCCTATATGGTTGCACTAATCTCCTACTCACTCTCGTGCAATATTCAATCAGTGATCCCAATTCAAGTTCTAAACACGAATTGCCTATCAAGCCTCATCACGTTAACTAGTTAATCACGCATGCATATGATCAACGCAATGAAATCAGAATTGGAAAACAAGAATTGAGTTAAAGGAGAGAGATATACATCACATTGAATCACTACACCACCATGGGTGGTTACATTGATCCCTTAGACAAGGGGATTAGTTCCTCATGCCCGTAATAACGACAAACGAACAATCGGAATTCATCATAATTCTAAATTAAGAAAAGAAAAGAGGGAGACGCAGCTCCAGAATAAGGATTCTAAGAGATCTAAAATCTGTTCTGACAAAAAAGTATGGTATCTGGAAATGTCTGCACTGCTTTATTTATAATGAGGCCACGCGTCACGGCCGTGATAGCCATCACGGCCAGGCCGTGATAGCCATCACGGCCAGGCCGTGACGCGTTCTGGAATGGGCGCGCTTTCAAATCTGGAGCATCACGGCCGTGAGCCTCATCACGGCTAGGCCGTGATCAGTTCTGCCTGGCCTTTCACGGCCGTGATTCAGTATCACGGCTAGGCCGTGACGACACTTGTCTTCTACGCCTTATGGATTGTCACGGCCGTGATGGTCATCACGGCCAGGCCGTGACAACTTCTGACTTTTTCCTTCTGCTCTGCTTGATCATGGCCGTGATGGTCATCACGGCCAGGCCGTGATGGGCTCTGTTTGGTTCATATTCTTCACTTTTCAAGCTCTAATCCATCAAAGCTCCATCAAGTCTATTTTCTGAGCATTTTTCCTTAAATTCCTGCAAAACAACACCAAGAGACCGCTTAACCTGTTCCAAGGGAAAAACTAACAAAACTCAACTAATCATGCCTAAACTATATGAAAAATGCATGCGAAAGTGCACATGAAATATGATGTAAAATCAAACTATCAAGTTCTCTGGTGCGGATCAGTGCGCAGTCCATGATATTCCTTCACTTAAATGGGCCTAACTTACTAATCTCAAGCCCAATTAAGGCATATGATACCTTGTTGGAAAGCTTATTCAGAGGCCCTTTAGCAATTAAGTCCAATTAAGCCCAATAATCTAAAACCAAAAACAATGATTGTAAAAGTTGTCTTCCTTATCTTTCTAGGGACAGCAAGATCACCAAAATCCGATATCTGTGGCTATAGTTATGCTCTCCGCATGGCAACAAGGACAGGATGAGTGAAAAATCCGAAAATTAATAATGTTTAGCAATTAAGCCCAGTAATGTAAAACCAAAAACAATGATTGTAAAAGTTGGGCTTAATTGGGCTTAATTTCTAAACATTGTTATTTTCGGATTTTTCACTCTTCCTGACCTTGTTGCCTTGCGCCGAGCATAACTGGAGCTACAGATTTCGGATTTTGGTGATCTTGCTGTCCCTAGAAAGATAAGGAAGGGATCTACAATTTTAGGTTGACAAGAATTGTCAAATTATTCCAAAATCAAGGCTAAATTGGGTCCTAAGTTCTCTGGCGCGGATCAGTGCGCAGTCCATGATATTCCTTCACTTAAATGGGCCTAACTTACTAATCTCCGCGCCAATTGAGGCATATGATACCTTGTTGGAAAGCTTATTCAGAGGACCTTAATTTGGTCTAGGGTTAGGTCAGGATTAATAAGCAAAAATAGTAGTTTACAGCCGCACAAGCCAGAGAGAAGCGGAAATTAGACAACTTTTACAATCATTGTTTTTGCTTTTACATTAATGGGCATAATTGCTAAACATTGTTAATTTTCGGATTTTTCACTCTTCCTGACCTTGTTGCATTGCGCAGAGCATAACTAGAGCTACAGATTTCGGATTTTGGTGATCTTGCTGTCCCTAGAAACATAAGGAAGAGACCCACAATTTCATATTTCCAAAGAATTATAAAATTAGGCCAAAATCAAGGCTCAATTGGATCCCGAGTTCTCTAGCACGGATCAGTGCACAGTCCATGATGTTCCTTCACTTAAATGGGCCTAACTTACTCATCTTTAGCCCAATTAAGGCAAATGATACCTTGTTGGAAAGCTTATTCAGAGGCCCTTAATTTGGTCTAGGGTTAGGTCGGGATTAAAAAGCATAAATAGCAGTTTACAGCCGCACCAGCCAGAGAGAGAAGGAAATCAGACAACTTTACCAATCATTGTTTTTGGTTTTACATTATTGGGCTTATTTGGGCTTAATTGCTAAACATAGTTAATTTTCGGATTTTTCACTCATCCCAGTCTTGTTGCCATGCGCAGAGTATAACTAGAGCTACAGATATCGGATTTTGGTGATCTTGTTGTCCCTAGAAAGATAAGGAAGAGACCTTCAATTTTAGGTGACACAAGAATTGTCAATTTGGGCCAAAATAAAGGCTAAATTGGGTCCCGAGTACTCTGGAGCGGATCAGTACGTAGTCCATGATGTTCCTTCACTTAAATGGGCCTAACTTACTCATCTTAAGCCCAATTAAGGCATATGTTACCCTGTTGGAAAGCTTATTCAGAGGCCCTTAATTTGGTCTAGGGTTACGTCGGGATTAACAAGCAAAAATAGCAGTTTACAGCCGCACAAGCCAGAGAGAGACGGAAATTAGACAACTTTTACAATCATTGTTTTATGTTTTATATTATTGGGCTTAATTGGGCTTAATTGCTAAACATTGTTAATTTTCGGATTTTTCACTCTTCCCGACCTTGTTGGAAAGCTTATTCAGAGGCCCTTAATTTGGTCCAGGGTTAGTTCGAGATTAAAAAGCATAAATAGTAGTTTACAGCAACACAAGCTAGAGAGAGAAGGAAATCAGACAACTTTTACAATCATTGTTTTTGTTTTACATTATTGAGCATAATTGCTAAATATTGTTAATTTTAGGATTTTTCACTCTTCCTGACCTTGTTGCCTTGTGCAGAGCTTAACTAGAGCTACAGATATCGGATTTTGATGATCTTGCTGTCCCTAGAAAGTTAAGGAAGGGACCTACAATTTCAGGTTCACAAGAATTGTCAAATTATTCCAAAATAAAGGTTAAATTGGGTCCCGAGTTCTCTGGCGCGGATCAGTGCGCAGTCCATGATATTCCTTCACTTAAATGGGCCTAACTTACTAATCTTAATCCCAATTAAGGCATATGATACCTTGTTGGAAAGCTTATTCAGAGGCCCTTTAGCAATTAAGTCCAATTGAGCCCAATAATGTAAAATCAAAAACAATGATTGTAAAAGTTGTCTTCCTTATCTTTCTAGGGACAACAAGATCACCAAAATCCGATATCTGTGGCTCTAGTTATGCTCTCCGCCTGGCCACAAGTTCAGGATGAATGAAAAATCCGAAAATTAATAATGTTTAGCAATTAAGCCCAATAATGTAAAACCAGAATCAATGATTGTAAAAGTTGGGCTTAATTGTGCTTAATTGCTAAACATTGTTAATTTTCGGATTTTTCACTCTTCCAGACCTTGTTGCCTTGCGCAGAGCATAACTAGAGCTACAGATTTCGGATTTTGGTGATCTTGCTGTCCCTAGAAAGATAAGGAAGGGACCTACAATTTCAGGATCACATGAATTGTCAAAATTTTCCAAAATCAAGGCTAAATTGGGTCCCGAGTTCTCTGGCGCGGATCAGTGCGCAGTCCATGATATTCCTTCACTTAAATGGGCCTAACTTACTAATCTCCGCGCCAATTGAGGCATATGAAACCTTGTTGGAAAGCTTATTCAGAGGCCCTTAATAAGCAAAAATAGCAGTTTACAGCCGCACAAGCCAGAGAGAGTCGAAAATTAGACAACTTTTACAATCTTTGTTTTTGCTTTTACATTATTGGGCATAATTGCTAAACATTGTTAATTTTCGGATTTTTCACTCTTCCTGACCTTGTTGCCTTGTGCAGAGCATAACTAGAGCAACAGATATCGGATTTTGAAGATCGTGTTGTCCCTAGAAAGATAAGGAAGGGACCTACAATTTCAGGTGACACCAGAATTGTCAATTTATGCAAAAATCAAGGCTAAGTTGGGTCCGAAGTTCTCTGGCGCGGATCAGTGCATTGTCCATGATGTTCCTTCACTTAAATGGGCCTAACTTACTAATCTTAATCCCAATTAAGGCATATGATTCCTTGTTGGAAAGCTTATTCAGGGGCCCTTAATTTGTTCTAGGGTTACGTCAGGATTAATAAGCATAAATAGAAGTTTACAGCCGCACAAACCAGAGACAGACGAAAATTAGACAACTTTTACAATCATTGTTTTTGGTTTTACATTATTGGGCTGAATTGGACATAATTGCTAAACATAGTTAATTTTCGGATTTTTCACTCATCCCAGTCTTGTTGCCATGCGCACAGTATAACTAGAGCTACAGATATCGGATTTTGGTGATCTTGCTGTCCCTAGAAAGATAAGGAAGAGACCTACAATTTCAGGTGACACAAGAATTGTCAATTTAGGCCAAAATCAAGGCTAAATTGGGTCCCGAGTTCTCTGGCGCGGATCAGTGCGCCCTCCATGACGTTCCTTCACTTAAATGGGCCTAACTTACTCATCTTAAGCCCAATTAAGGCATATGATACCTTGTTGGAAAGCTTATTCAGAGACCCTTAATTTGGTCTAGGGTTAGGTCAGGATTAATAAGCATAAATTTCAGATTACCGCCGAACAAACCAGAGCGAGACGGAAATTAGATAACTTTTACAATCATTGTTTTTGCTTTTACATTATTGGGCTTAATTGTTAACGTTGTTAATTTTCGGATTTTTCACTCATCCTGATCTTGTTGCCTTGCGCAGAGCATAACTAGAGCTACATATATCGGATTTTGGTGATCTTGCTGTCCCTAGAAAGATAAGGAAGGGACCTACAATTTCAGGATCACATGAATTGTCAAAATTTTCCAAAATCAAGGCTAAATTGGGTCCCGAGTTCTCTGGCGCGGATCAGTGCGCAGTCCTTGATATTCCTTCACTTAAATGGGCCTAACTTACTAATCTCCGCGCCAATTGAGGCATATGAAACCTTGTTGGAAAGCTTATTCAGAGGCCCTTAATTTGGTCTAGGGTTAGGTCAGGATTAATAAGCAAAAATAGCAGTTTACAGCCGCACAAGCCAGAGAGAGTCGAAAATTAGACAACTTTTACAATCTTTGTTTTTGCTTTTACATTATTGGGCATAATTGCTAAACATTGTTAATTTTCGGATTTTTCACTCTTCCTGACCTTGTTGCCTTGTGCAGAGCATAACTAGAGCAACAGATATCGGATTTTGAAGATCTTGTTGTCCCTAGAAAGATAAGGAAGGGACCTACAATTTCAGGTGACACAAGAATTGTCAATTTATGCAAAAATCAAGGCTAAGTTGGGTCCGAAGTTCTCTGGCGCGGATCAGTGCATTGTCCATGATGTTCCTTCACTTAAATGGGCCTAACCTACTAATCTTAATCCCAATTAAGGCATATGATTCCTTGTTGGAAAGCTTATTCAGGGGCCCTTAATTTGTTCTAGGGTTACGTCAGGATTAATAAGCATAAATAGAAGTTTACAGCCGCACAAACCAGAGACAGACGAAAATTAGACAACTTTTACAATCATTGTTTTTGGTTTTACATTATTGGGCTGAATTGGACATAATTGCTAAACATAGTTAATTTTCGGATTTTTCACTCATCCCAGTCTTGTTGCCATGCGCACAGTATAACTAGAGCTACAGATATCGGATTTTGGTGATCTTGCTGTCCGTAGAAAGATAAGGAAGAGACCAACGATTTTAGATTTCACAATAATTGTCAAATTATTCCAAAATCAAGGCTAAATTGGGTCCCGAGTTCTCTGGCACGGATCAGTGCACAGTCCATGATGTTCCTTCACTTAAATGGGCCTAACTTACTAATCTTAAGCCCAATTGAGGCATATGATACCTTCTTGGAAAGCTTATTCAGAGGCCCTTATTTTGGTCTAGGATTTAGTTAGGATTAATAAGCATAAATAGCAGTTTACAGACGCACAAACCCGAGAGAGATGGAAATTAGACAACTTTTACAATCATTGTTTTTGCTTTTACATTATCGGGCTTAATTGCTAAACATTGTTAATTTTCGGATTTTTCACTCATCCTGTCTTGTTGCCTTGCGCAGAGCATAACTAGAGCTACAGATTTCGGATTTTGGTGATCTTGCTGTCCCTAGAAAGATAAGGAAGAGACCTACAATTTCAGGTTCACAAGAATTGTCAAATTATTCCAAAATCAAGGCTAAATTGGGTCCCAAGTTCACCAAAATCAAGGCTGTTTTTGCTTTTACATTATTGGGCTTAATTGCTAAACATTGTTAATTTTCGGATTTTTCACTCATCCCAGTCTTGTTGCCATGCGCAGAGTATAACTAGAGCTACAGATATTGGATTTTGATGATCTTGCTGTCCCGAGAACAGTACGCAGTCCATGATGTTCCTTCACTTAAATGGGCCAAACTTACTCATCATAAGCCCAATTAAGGCATAAAATACCTTGTTGGGAATCTTATTCAGAGGCCCTTAATTTTGTCTAGGGTTAGGTCGGGATTAAAAAGCATAAATAGCAGTTTACAGCCGCTAAAGCCAGAGAGAGATGGAAATCAGACAACTTTTACAATCATTGTTTTCGGTTATACATTAATGGGCTTAATTGGGCTTAATTGCTAAACATAGTTAATTTTCGGATTTTTCACTCATCCCAGTCTTGTTGCCATGCGCAGAGTATAACTAGAGCTACAGATATCGGATTTTGGTGATCTTGCTGTCCCTAGAAAGATAAGGAAGAGACCTTCAATTTCAGGTGACACAAGAATTGTCAATTTAGGCCAAAATCAAGGCTAAATTGGGTCCCGAGTACTCTGGCGCAGATCAGTATGCAGTCCATGATGTTCCTTCACTTAAATGGGCCTAACTTACTAATATTAAGTCCAATTAAGGCATATGATACCTTGTTGGAAAGCTTATTCAGAGGCCCTTAATTTGGTTTAGGGTTAGGTCAGGATTAAAAAGCATAAATAGCAGTTTACAGCCGTACAAGCTAGAGAGAGAAGGAAATTAGACAACTTTTACAATCATTGTTTTTGGTTTTACATTATTGGGCTTAATTGCTAAACATTGTTAATTTTCTGATTTTTCACTATTCCCGACCTTGTTGCCTTGCGCAGAGCATAACTAGAGCTACAGATTTCGGATTTTGAGGATCTTGGTGTCCCTAGAAAGATAAGGAAGAGACCTACAATTTACAGTGTCACAATAATTGTCAAATTAGACCAAAATCAAGGCTAAATTGGAACCGAATTTCTCTGGCGCGGATCAGTGCACAGTCCATGATATTCCTTCACTTAAATGGGCCAAACTTACTAATCCCAATTAAGGCATATGATACCTTGTTGGAAAGCTTATTCAGAGGCCCTTAATTTGGTCTAGGGTTAGGTCGTGATTAAAAAGCATAAATAGCAGTTTACAGCCGCACAATCTAGAGAGAGAAGGAAATTAGACAACTTCTACAATCATTGTTTTTGGTTTTACATTATTGGGATTAATTGGGCTTAATTGCTAAAGATTGTTAATTTTCAGATTTTTCACTCATCCCGACCTTGTTGCCATGCGCAGAGTATAGCTTGAGCTACAGATATCGGATTTTGGTGATCTTGCTGTCCCTAGAAAGATAAGGAAGAGACCTACAATGTCAGGTTTCACAAGAATTGTCAAATTAGACCAACATTAAGGCTAAATTGGGTCTCGAGTTCTCTGGCACGGATCGGTGCGCAGTCCATGATGTTCCTTCAGGTACATGGGCCTAACTTAATCATCTTAAGCCCAATTAAGGCATATGATACCTTGTTGGAAAGCTTATTCAGAGGCCCTTAATTTGGTCTAGGCTTACGTCGGGATTAAAAAGCATAAATAGCAGTTTACAGCTGCACAAGCTAGAGAGAGTAGGAAATTAGACAACTTTTACAATCATTGTTTTTGGTTTTACATTATTGGGCTTAGTTGGGCCTAATTGCTAAACATTGTTAATTTTCGGATTTTTCACTCATCCCAACCTTGTTTCCATGAACAGAGTATAACTAGAGCTACAGATATCGGATTTTGGTGATCTTGCTATCCCTAGAAAGATAAGGAAGAGACCTACAATGTCTGGTTTCACAAGAATTGTCAAATTAGGCCAAAATCAAGGCTAAATTGGGTCCCGAGTTCTCTGACGCGGATCAGTGCGCAATCCATAATGTTCCTTCACTTAAATGGGCCTAACTTACTCATCTTAAGCCCCATTAAGGCATATGATACCTTGTTGGAAAGCTTCTTCAGAGGCCCTTCATTTGGTCTAGGGTTAGGAAGGGAGTAAAAAGGATAAATAGCAGTTTACAGCCGCTCAAGCTAGAGAGAGAAGGAAATTAGACAACTTTTAGAATCATTGTTTTTGGTTTTACATTATTGGGCTTAATTGACCTTAATTGCTAAACATAGTTAATTTTTGGATTTTTCACTCATCCCAGTCTTGTTGCCGTGCGCAGAGTATAACTAGAGCTACAGATATCGGATTTTGGTGATCTTGCTGACCCTAGAAAGATAAGGAAGAGACCTACAATGTCAGCTGTCACAAGAATTGTCAAATTAGACCAAAATCAAGTCTAAATTGGGTCCCGAGTTCTCTGGCACGGATCAGTGCGCAGTCCATGATGTTCCTTCACTTAAATGGGCCTAACTTACTCATCTTATGCCAAATTAAGGCATATGATACCTTGTTGGAAAGCTTATTCAGAGGCCCTTAATTTGATCTAGGGTTAGGTTAGGATTAATATGCAAAAATAGCAGTTTACAGCGGCACAAGCCACAGAGAGATGGAAATTAGATAACTTTTACAATCATTGTTTATGCTTTTACATTATTGGGCATAATTGCTAAACATTGTTAATTTTCGGATTTTTCACTCTTCCAGACCTTGTGGCCTTGTGCAGAGCATAACTAGAGCTATAGATATCGGATTTTGATGATCTTACTGTCCCTAGAAAGAAAAGGAAGGGACCTACAATTTCAGGTTCACCAGAATTGTCAAATTATTCTAAAATCAAGGATAAATTGGGTCCCGAGTTCTCTGGCGCAGATCAGTGCGCAGTCCATGATATTCCTTCACTTAAATGGGCCTAACTTACTAATCTTAAGCCCAATTAAGGCATATGATACCTTGTATGTAAAAGCTTATTTAGAGGCCCTTAATTTGGTCTAGGGTTAGGTTGGGATTAAAATGCATAAATAGCAGTTTACAGCCGCACAAGCTAGAGAGAGAAGGAAATTAGAAAACTTTTACAATCATTGTTTTTGGTTTTACATTATTGGGCTTAATTGGGCTTTATTGCTAAACATTGTTAATTTTTGTATTTTTCACTCATCCCGACCCTGTTGCCATGCGCAGAGTATAACTAGAGCTACAGATATCGGATTTTGGTGATCTTGCTGTCCCTAGAAAGATAAGGAAGAGACCTACAATGTCATGTTTCACAAGAATTGTCAAATTAGACCAAAATCAAGGCTAGATTGGGTCTCAAGTTCTCTCAGCGCGGATCGGTCTGTGATCCTTGATGTTCCTTCACTTAAATGGGTCTAACTTACTCATCTTAAGCCCAATTAAGGCATATGATACCTTGTTGGAAAGCTTATTCAGAGGCCCTTAATTTGGTCTAAGGTTAAGTCAGGACTAATAACCATAAATAGGAGTTTACAGCCGTACAAGCCAGAGAGAGACGGAAATTAGACAACTTTTACAATCATTGTTTTTGCTTTTACATTATTGGGCATAATTACTAAACATTGTTTTTGCTTTTACATTATTGGGCATAATTTTGATGATCTTGCTGTCCCTAGAAAGATAAGGACGGGACCTACAATTTCAGGTGCACAACAATTTTCAAATTATTCCAAAATCAAGGCTAAAATGGGTCCCGAGTTCTCTTGGCACGGATCAGTGCGCAGTCCATGATATTCCTTCACTTAAATGGGCCTAACTTACTAATCTTAAGCCCAATTAAAGCATATGAGACCTTGTTGGAAAGCTTATTCAGAGGCCCTTAATTTGGTCTAGGGTTAGGTCGGGATTAAAAAGCATAAATAACAGTTTACATCCGCACAAGCTAGAGAGAGAAGGAAATTAGACAACTTTTACAATCATTGTTTTTGGTTTTACATTATTGGGCTTAATTGGGCTTAATTGCTAAACATTGTTAATTTTTGGATTTTTCACTCTTCCGACCTTGTTGCCTTGCTGAGAGCATAACTAGAGCTCTGATTTCGGATTTTGGTGATCTTGCTTGTCCCTAGAAAGATAAGGAAGAGAGCAACAATTTCAGGTTGACAATAATTGTCAAATTAGACCAAAATCAAGGCTAAATTGGGTCCCAGTACTACTGGCGCGGATCGGTGCACGATCCATGATATTCCTTCACTTTAATGGGCCTAACTTACTATTCTTAAGCCCAATTAAGGCATATGATACCATGTTGGAAAGCTTATTCAGAGGCCCATAATTTGGTCTAGGGTTAGGTCAGGATTAAAAAGCATAAATAGCAGTTTACAGCCGCACAAGCTAGAGAGAGAAGGAAATTAGACAACTTTTACAATCATTGTTTTTGGTTTTACATTATTGGGCTTAATTGGGTTTAATTGCTAAACATTGTTAATTTTTGTATTTTTCACTCATCCCGACCCTGTTGCCATGCGCAGAGTATAACTAAAGCTACAGATATCGGATTTTGGTGATCTTGTTGTCCCTAGAAAGATAAGGAAGAGACCAACGATTTTAGATTTCACAATAATTGTCAAATTAGACCAAAATCAAGGCTAAATTGGGTCCCGAGTTCTCTGACACGGATAAGTGAGCAGTCCATGATGTTCCTTCACTTAAATGGGCCTAACTTACTCATCTTTAGCCCAATTAAGGCATATGATACCTTGTTGGAAAGCTTATTCAGAGGCCTTTAATTTGGTCTAGCGTTAGGTCAGGATTAATAAGCATAAATAGCAGTTTACAGCCGCACAAGCCAGAGAGTGAAGGAAATTAGAAAAATTTTACAATCATTGTTTTTGGTTTTACATTATTGGGCTTAATTGCTAAACATTGTTAATTTTCGGATTTTTCACTCTTTCTGACCTTGTTGCCTTGGGCAGAGCATAACTAGAGCTACAGATATCGGATTTTGATGATCTTGCTGTCCCTAGAAAGATAAGGAAGGGACCTACAATTTCAGGTCACAATAATTGTCAAATTAGACCAAAATAAAGGCTAAATTGGGTCCCGAGTTCTCTAGCGGGTCGAGTGTGCGATCCATGATGTTCCTTCACTTAAATGGGCCTAACTTACTCATCTTAATCCCAATTAAGGCATATGATAATCTTGTGTGCCGCACACATGGGTCAAAAAGCGAGCGGTTTTATAAAATTGTAGTAGAGCGCGACACCTCGGATATCGTCTCACAAGGACTCTTGAGATATATGTAAAACGGCTACTACGAGATATATGTTACTAATTCCCGAATTAAGCAAACGGGGTTAAGCCCTTCGTGAATTAAGAAAACACGAATTGAACACACGCGAATTAAGTAAACGTGATTAATTATAGGAACATAACATCACCGAAATAGATCAACACAAACACTATACACTCCTGAATTAAGCAAACGAAATATATAGCATAGTATTAAAAAGGAAAAGCAAACAAAACGGGAATTACAGAACCTCAAGTGCGGTCAAAATCGATTACAGTAGACTAATCCAAGAAAATTAGTTCTCCATAGAAACGTAACACAACTGAAAAATCTGTAAAAACAATGGAAAATGAAAAGTCGTTTGCAATCTTCCCAGAACAGCAATTTATAACATTCAGGATCAGCGCCTCTCGCGAGGCGAACACTCACTCGCGAGGTGAATCTTATGAAGAAATCTGAAACGTTTGGACTTCTCGCGAGGTGAAGAATGGCTCGCGAGGCGAGGAATGGAAGAGTCTTCTTATTACGCCCGTGATGGGCATCAGGGGCTAACCGTGATGCTTTCTGACTTCCAGGCTCGCGAGGCGAGACATAGTTCGCGGGGCGACACAGAAATCTTGTATTTTTCTGGAACAGTCAGCCTTCCTGCCCGCGAGGCGAGAATAGGATTCGCGGGGCGAGACAGAGTGAATGACATTCTGCTGTTCAGGCTGGAATTCAGGTTCGCGAGGCGAGTAGCCTCTCGCGGGGAGAATACCTCCAGGATTGCAATTTCCCCTGTTTCTTCATTCTCTAGACTCTAAGTTAACCTGAAAACAATGAAATAGCCATAAGTGCTTTATTTGACTCAAAACTGGCTAAATTAACCTAAAAATACTTAAGGGACTCAAAATGTTGCTTGAGGACAATCGAGTCTAATTTGGGCGAAACCGAAGTATAATTAGCACAAAACCACGGTCAAACTAGTCATAAAACTAGATGAGCCAGAGGCTGATCAAAATACCCCAAACTTAAACTTTGCTTGTCCCCAAGCAAACTAAAACTCAAAAACTCAAAAAGACTCAAGACATGGCGAGCTTAAAGGATTCAATCAACTTTGCACAAATTTCAAGCAACTCATCAAAATAATTTTTCCTTCAATGTCCCCCATTTTCAAACAAAGCAATCCCCACATGCATTTACTCTAAACATTTGAGAATTTCATCATTCAAACAATCATTAATCTAAGCAAGGGATCCAAGTTACACACAGGAGGGAGATCGCCAAATTCAAACAATCGCCTTCCTCACAAGGGCATTTAGTGTTTCACTCAATCGCTCAGTTTGTCTAGGCTAACAACATTCACTCAATTCACCTTTCAAGAACACTTCCCATGAATTTGATTTTCATCTCAATCATGGTTCCCACGAAAACGTGCATGCAACATCAAAAGGTCTTTTACAGGTTGTAATGGGGCCTGGCTAAGGGTAGGATATACAAAGGTACTAGGCTTAAGTCCCTAGGAACTAAGAGAGCATGAGCAATTTTTTGACACATTGAAATTCAACTCAAGTTCCTTTTTCCATTTTTCTTTATGCTTTGGGTGACTACAGCCTTTTTCTTTAGATATCCCTTTTTTTTACATTTTTGTTCTTTTTATTTCCCTTTTTTTTACACCCCAGAATGACATGTCACATCCTTGTAGCCACCCCAAACTTAGTTTCTTGCAAACCTTGTCTTGCTAAGGATCCATGCTCTCCTAATCCTAAGATTGGGTTAACATGGTTTTTCAGATTTTTGAGCTCATAACATAAGGTCATCAAGAATTAACAGGCTAATTAGGCTCAAAGGGGCTAACTAGGGAACATACATTAGGGACTGGTTCTTTTTAGGCCAAGTGGTTATTTACAAAGAAAATGCCTAAATCATCTGATGCAATCACATAAGCATGCAAACCAAGTAGAGACTCAAGCAAATTCGGGAAAGTGCAACTTGAAAGTGATTCACACAGTTAAAAACATGTAGGAGGCTCAAATCCTCACCTGGACAATTGTGCAAATTGTTTGACCGAGATTCTATCCCTAGTGTGTGCTTCCCTTCACCCCAAACTTATCATAAATCATACAATCACAATAAAATATCTCAAAGTTCAGTTTTCAATTTTTTTTTTCACATGGGGATCACTTTCCAAACAAAACATTTTTCTAGGGGGAATCATCACATAAATCATGCAATCAATCTGTGCCAAATCAATCAAAACCAATCAAGCTCACCGACCAAAGACTCAACACACATTATTCAGAGAAAAACAAGACAAACACAAAACAACACTACAATTGGTTTCCTCCCCCACTTTTAAAATATACATTGTCCTCAATGAAACAACATAACAATAAAATGAGAGTGAGGGAAAGGAAAGGGTGTTCCCTGATCAAGTGGCAGTGTAGGGCGAGCTTCCAAGGAGAGCTCCTCAACAGTAGCATCTTCAGGCACCGAGCTCCCATGGAATAGCTTCAGTCGCTGCCCGTTAACCTTGAATGCCTTGTTGCTACCTGCACTTTTAATCTCTACTGCACCATAAGGAAAAACGTTAGTAACAACAAAGGGGCCAATCCACTTGGACCTAAGTTTCCCAGCCATCACTTTCAGGCGGGAGTTAAACAGTAAGACTTGCTGGCCCACATAAAATTCTTTCCTAGCAATCAGCCTATCATGAAAATGCTTGGTTTTCTCTTTATAGATCCGGGAGCTTTCATAGGCTTCTAGCCCAATAGGCACGGTGCTCAACTTCCACAGGGAGATGACATGCCTTACCGAATACAAGCCGAAATGGGGACATCCCTATTGGTGTCTTGAAAGCGGTCCTCTGAGCCCACAGTGCGTCTTCTAGACGGCGGCTCCGGTCCTTCTTATTCGGCTGTACCACTTTTTCTAAGATCTGCTTGATCTCCCTGTTTGATAACTCAGCCTGGCCATTGGTCTGGGGATGGTAAGCAGTGGACACTCTATGCACAACTCCATACTTCCTGAGTAAGGCTTCCATGGTGCGGTTGCAGAAGTGAGTGCCCTGGTCACTGATGATGGCCCAAGGTATTCCGAACCTGCAAAAAATATTGGACCTAACAAAATTGGCAACAACTTTAGAATCGTTAGTCCTAGTGGGGATTGCTTCCACCCACTTTGAAACATAGTCAACAGCCAAAAGAATATATAGAAACCCAAAAGATGCAGGGAAAGGACCCATAAAATCAATTCCCCACACATCAAAAACCTCACAGAAAAGCATGGGCTGCTGAGGCATTTCACTCTTACGAGTGATAGCCGTGCCTGCTGTTTGACACTCCTTGCAAGTCCGGTAGACCTCATAAGCATCTCTAAAAATGGTGGGCCAATAGAACCCAGAATCTAGGACTTTCCTTGCAGTCCGCTGTGGCCCAAAGTGTCCCCCTACTTGAGAGGCATGAGAAAAGTGCAAAATGGACTTGATCTCATAGTCGGGGACACACTTCCGAATTACCTGATCACTGCAAAACTTCCAGAGGTACGGATCATCCCAAACATAGTACTTGGAATCACTCTTGAGTTTGTGGATCTGTGATCTAGTTGCACCTGCAGGAAAAACACCAGAAACAAGATAGTTAACAATGTCAGTAAACCAAGGAGTTACCCTATGCAGGTGTAGAAGCTGTTCATCAGGAAAGTCATCATGGATGGGAGAAGGATCCTCATCCCTTGCTATTCTGCTCAAGTGATCAGCTACTAAATTTTCAGCTCCACTCTTGTCTTTTATCTCCACATTAAACTCTTGGAGCAACAGCATCCACCGAATCAATCTCGGCCGCTTCTGGTTTCTTCAACAGTACTTCAGAGCTGCATGGTCAGTAAAAACAATAACCTTGGAACCTAGCAAATATGACCTAAATTTATCAAGAGCAAAAACAACAGCTAGAAGTTCCTTTTCAGTGGTGGTGTAATTAGATTGTGCAGCATCTAAGGTCCTAGAAGCATAATGAATGACATGGGCTGCTTTGCCCACCCTTTGTGCCAGGACCGCTCCCACTGCATAGTTAGAAGCATCACACCTGAGCTCACAAGGGAGGGTCCGGTCGGGGGCTGGATGATGGGGGTAGAGGTCAATGCCCTTTTCAGGAAGTCAAATGCCTTCTTGCAGCTGTCATCAAAGTTGAACATGGCATCATTCTTCAGCAAGTTTGACAGAGGAAGAGCTAACTTGCTGAAGTCCTTAATGAAGCGCCTGTAGAAACATGCATGACCAAGAAAAGAACGAATCTCGCGAATGCAAGATGGATAAGGCAATGTAGAAATCACATCAATTTTAGCAGGATCTACTGAAATACCCTCTTTAGAAATAACATGCCCCAAAACAATCCCTTGTTCAACCATAAAGTGACACTTTTCATAGTTCAAAATAAGATCAGTTTCAATGCATCTTTCTAAAACCAAATTCAGACTATGCAAGCATGCATCAAATGAGGAGCCATATACAGTGAAATCATCCATGAACACTTCCATGCAATTTTCAATAAATTCAGTAAAAATGCTCATCATGCATCGCTGGAAAGTGTCAGGAGCATTACAAAGCCCAAATGGCATCCTCCTATAAGCAAACGTGCCGAAGGGGCACGTGAAAGTGGTCTTTTCCCGATCCTCTGGTGCAATATGGATCTGGAAGTAACCGGAAAAGCCATCAAGAAAACAGTAGTGGGATTTACCAGCCAGCCGCTTGAGCATCTGATCGATGAACGACAAAGGAAAGTGATCCTTTCGAGTGGCCTGGTTCAACCTCCTATAATCTATACAGACTCGCCAGCTATTCTGGAATCTAGTGGGGACAAGCTCATTATTATCATTTCTTACCACTGTGAGGCCAGACTTCTTGGGTACAACTTGCACTAGGCTCACCCAAGTACTATCAGAGATGGGGTATATGATACCCGCATGTAGAAGTTTTGTCACTTCCTTCTTTACCACATCCAGAATCAATGGATTAAGCCGCCTTTGGGGCTGCCTAATTGGTTTAGCTCCATCCTCCAACAGAATTCTATGCATACATCTGGAGGGGCTAATTCCTGGGATGTCAGCCAAGGTCCACCCAATTGCTTTCTTGTGTTTCTTCAGAACCTCCAAGAGTTTAGCTTCCTGGTCAGAGTCAAGGTTGGAAGAAATAATGACTGTAAGTTTTTCATTCCTCTCCAAGTAAGCATACTTCAGATTCCCAGGAAGTGGCTTGAGCTCTAAGGAGGGTGGCTGCTCAATGGATGGTATATTTGGAGCAGCCATGAGGTTAAGAACTTCAGCTGAACAGACAGCTTCACTCACACTATCACCCCCGCAAAGTAGAGTCAATGAACTCAACACAAACAAGCACAAGGGTTAGTGTTAGTACGATCAAGTACATGAATAAATATCATCAAAGCCAGAAACAAAAGGAAAATCAGCAACCAAGTCATCATAGATGTCATCAATAATTTCAGAGAGCAACTCTATTTGAAAGACAGAGTGCTCTTCCAAGGGATGCTTAATAGCATCAAAGATGTTAAACTTTGCAACAATGTCACCAAACTCCATGGACATGGTTCCATCATCCACATCAATCTTTGTCTTTCTTTGTCTTCATGAGCGGCTGCCGCCTGAGGATGATTGGTGATCTGCTTGAATTTGTTTCCCCTGCCATGTCCAGGATGTAAAAGTCAGCAGGGAAAATCAACTCATCAACTTGTACCAGCACATCTTCTACCATTCCCATGGGGCGGGCATTGGTCCTGTTGGCCAACTGGATAGTGAGACCCGTATGCTGCAAGGGACCAAGATCAAGGTTGTTGAAAACAGAAGTGGGCATGACATTGATGGAAGCTCCCAATTCCAACATGCAGTTTTCGAATTTGTTGTCTCCAATAGTGCATGGAATAGCAAAAGTGCCCGGATCCTTACACTTCTGTGGCAGTACCTGAGTGAGGGATGAAACTGTAACCATTTCAAGTGCAGGCTTAGGCTGAATGAGGGCTGAAACATTTTTTCCCAAATTAACTCTCTCATTGCCTTTCAACCTCCTCTTGTGCGTGCACAAATCCTTCAGAAATTTTGCATATTTGGGCACCTGCTTAATCACATCCAGAAGAAGAATGTTAACCGCCACCTATCTGAACACATCTAGAATTTCCCTCTCCTTGTCTTCCCCACCAATCTTCTTATTTTTCTGCACTCTTTGTGGGAAGGGGATTGGTGGCACATATACTCTCTCATCTTCAACCACTACAGAAGGCTCGGGAGTCACCTTAACAGTTTCTTCATCTTTTTCAGGGGCCACCTCTACAACTTTCCCAGATCTCAAAGAAATGGTACTCACATTAGGATTGGAGACATTGGGATTCACCACTGTTTGTGCAGGTAGTTGGTTTGATCCTTGAGGTTGCTGCATGGTATTCATGGAAGTGGCAAGCTGTCCAATATGTGTCTGTAGGGCATGGATGCTAGCATCCGTTCGCTGCTGAAACTGACCAATCTGTCCAACCTGTGTGTCTAAAGTCTGAATACTAGCATTTGTTTGCTGCTGAAACTGGAGATTTTGTGTAGCCATTTGCTTGACCAAGTCTTCTAATGAAGGTCCATAAAGTGCAGAAGTGGTCACTTGGGGAGGATTCTGTGGTGCCATCGGTTGTTGTTGGGATGAATTTCCATACCGAAGGTTGGGATGATTCCTCCGATTGGGGTGGTACTTATTTGTGGAGAGGTCGGGAACAGTGTGCAGGTTCGATTGTTGCCTTGATTGTAAGGATGGACTGCATAAGCTTGAGGCAAATCAGTGACTGACTCTCCCTTCAGAATAGGGCATACATCTGCCAGGTGCTCAGGAGAACTACACATGCTACACAACCTTGCCGGCTGAACCTTATCCATTGCCAGTTGCTTCACCAAAGAAGTGAGCTCATCAATTCTATTCTCAAGGGCCTGGTTGGAAGAAGAGCTATGAACCTCATTCACACCCCTTGTCTCAACAGAATTTCTCCTGGTTGTAAAGCCGCTGGGAGTTCAGTGACATATTTTCAATCAATTGCTTGGCAGCAGTCGGAGTCTTATCAACAAGTGCTCCCCCACTAGCAGCATCCAAAATATTTCTATCCATCGGTAGTAACCCCTCATAAAAATATTGAACAAGGAGCTGCTCGGAAATATGATGCTGAGGGCAAGCTGGATACCAAGCGCTTGAATCTCTCCCAATACTCAGCCAATGACTCATTGCCTTGTCTGATGCCACATATTTCCTTCCTGATTGATGCAGCTCTGGAGGCAGGAAAGTATTTCTCTAAAAAGACCTTCTTCAAATCGTTCCAGGTGGTAACAGAGTTTGGCTCAAGATAGTACAACCAATCCTTTGCAGCGCCCTGTAGTGAGAACGGGAAGGCTCTCAGCTTGATGTGATCCTCAGTTATTCCCTCTGGTCTCAAGGGTGTGGAGCAGATAACCTGGAATTCCTTCAGATGCTTGTGCAGATCCTCACCTGCAAGACCACTAAACCTTGGCAACAAGTGTATTAAACTAGATTTTAATTCAAAGGGAGTAACAGCACCAGCATATTCAATACACAAGCCATTCTAATTAACATCAGGGGCAGCAAGCTGTCTTAATGTCCTTTGGTCACCCATGTTATCAAAAACACTTTCACAATTAGAATCACCACTAGTGCTAGCCCGAATTGGTCTACGACGTGTGTGCAGTGTTCTTTCAATTTCAGGATCAAAATCACACAAGTCAGGGCAAGTAGACCTAGTAGCCAGACTAATTCAAAACAAAAACGAAAAGAAAAAGAAAAAAAATGTGAAAATAACAAACAAGAGTCCCCGGCAGTGGCGCCAATTTTTGGCGCGCTGTCGCACATGGGTCAAAAAGCGAGCGGTTTTATAAAATTTTAGTAGAGCGCGACAACTCGGATATCGTCTCACAAGGACTCTTGAATTGTTATTTACCACAAAAATCAGTTTTTTTTGGGGGGGGGGTTGGATTGAAATTCAATTGCAAAATAGAGCAATAAGAACAGAGCAAATTAAGAGATTTTCCAATAAGATAAAGACGATTAATCTACTGTTCTCGATTTCCCAACCATCATCAGTTCATATAAATTCCAAGCCCTAAGCAGATTCTACTCCCCTTTCGGTTGTAGCAACAATTAACAAGCGAAATCGCTACTACGAGATATATGTTCCTAATTCCCGAATTAAGCAAACGGGGTTAAGCCCTTCGTGAATTAAGCAAACACGAATTGAACACACGCGAATTAAGCAAACGCGATTAATTATAGGAACATAACATCACCGAAATAGAGCAACACAAACACTATACACTCCTGAATTAAGCAAACAGAAATATATAGCATAGTATTAAAAAGGGAAAAGCAAACAAAACGGGAATTATAGAACCTCAAGTACGGTGGAAATCGATTACAGTAGACTAATCCAAGAAAATTAGTTCTCCATAGAAACGTAACTCAACTGAAAAATCTGTAAAAACAATGGAAAATGAAAAGTCCTTTGCAATCTGCCCAGAACAGCAATTTATAACATTCAGGATCAGCGCCTCTCGCGAGGCGAACACTCACTCGCGAGGCGAATCTTATGAAGAAATCTGAAACGTTTGGACTTCTCGCGAGGTGAGGAATGGAAGAGTCTTCTTATTACGCCCGTGATGGGCATCAGGGGCTAACCGTGATGCTTTCTGACTTCCAGGCTCGCGAGGCGAGACATAGTTCGCGGGGCGACACAGAAATCTTGCATTTTTCTGGAACAGTCAGCCTTCCTGCTCGCGAGGCGAGAATAGGATTCGCGGGGCGAGACAGAGTGAATGACATTCTGCTGTTCAGGCTGGAATTCAGGTTCGCGGGGCGAATACCTCTAGGATTGCAATTTCCCCCGTTTCTTCATTCTCTGGACTCTAAGTTAACCTGAAAACAATGAAATAGCCATAAGTACTTTATTTGACTCAAAACTGGCTAAATTAACCTAAAAATACTTAAGGGACTCAAAATGTTGCTTGAGGACAATCGAGTCTAATTTGGGCGAAACCGAAGTATAATTAGCACAAAACCACGGTCAACATAGTCATAAAACTAGATGAGCCAGAGGCTGATCAGATACCTTGATGGAAAGCTTATTCATAGGCCCTTAATTTGGTCTTGTTTGATCCTAATAGAGCCCAAATGGACTTTTTAGGTCATATAGGACCTAACTGGGCCAATTTGTACTTCTTTGGTCCTAATGGAGCACAAATGGACTTGTTTGATCCTAATAGAGCCCAGTTAGGTCCTTTATGCACTTGGGCTTAAGATTATTAAGTTAGGCCCATTTAAGTGAAGGAATATCATGGACTACGTACTGATCCGCGCCAGAGTACTCGGGACTCAATTTAGCCTTTATTTGGGCTTAAATGATAGGGTCATCCGTGCCAGAGTACTCGGGACCCAATTTAGCCTTGATTTTGGTCTAATTTGACAATTATTGTGAAACCTGAAATTGTTGGTCTCTTCCTTATCTTTCTAGGGACAGCAAGATCACCAAAATCCGAAATCTGTAGCTCAAGTTATGTTCTCCACAAGGCAACAAGATCAGGAAGAGTGAAAAATCCGAAAATTAACAATGTTTAGCAATTAAGCCCAATTAAGCCCAATAATGTAATACCAAAAACAATGATTCTAAAAGTTGTCTAATTTCCTTCGCTCTCTAGCTTGTGCATCTGTAAACTGCTATTTATGATTTTTAATCTCGACCTAACCCAAGACCAAATTAAGGGCCTCTGAATAAGCTTTCCAACAAGGTATCATATGCCTTAATTGGGCTTAAGATTAGTAGGTTAGGCCCATTTAAGTGAAGGAATATCATGGACTGCGCAATGATCCGCGTCAGAGAACTCGGAACCCAATTTAGCCTTGATTTTGGAATAATTTGACAATTCTTGTGAACCTGAAATTGTATGTCCCTTCCTTATCTTTCTAGGGACAGCAAGATCACCAAAATCCGATATCTGTAGCTCTAGTTATACTCCGCGCATGCAACAAGACTGGGATGAGTGAAAAATCCGAAAATTAACAAAGTTTAGCAACTAAGCCCAATTAAGACCAATAATGTAAAACCAAAAACAATGATTGTAAAAGTTGTAAAAAGTCCTTCTCTCTCTAGCTTGTGCGGCTGTAAACTGCTATTTATTCTTTTTAATCCGGACTTAACCATATACCAAATTAAGGGCCTCTAAATAAGCTTTCCAACAAGGTATCATATGCCTTAATTGGGATTAAGATGAGTAAGTTAGGCCCATTTAAGTGAAGGAACATCCTGGACTGTGCACTGATCCGCGCCAGAGAACTCGGGACCCAATTTAGCCTTGATTTTGGTCTAATTTGGCAATTCTCGTGTCACCTGAAATTGTAGGTCTCTTCTTATCTTTCTAGGGGCATCAAGATCACCAAAATCCGATATCTGTAGCTCTAGTTATACTCTGCGCATGGCAACACGACTGGGATGGGTGAAAAATCCGAAAATTAACTATGTTTAGCAATTAAGTCCAATTAAGCCCAATAATGTAAAACCAAAAACAATGATTGTAAAAGTTGTCTAATTTCCTTCTCTCTCTCGCTGACATTGTAAACTGCTATTTATGCTTTTTAATCCCGACCTAACCCTAGACCAAATTAAGGGCCTCTGAATAAGCTTTCCGACAAGGTTGGGATGAGTGAAAAATCCGAAAATTAACTATGTTTAGCAATTAAGTCCAATTAAGCCCAATAATGTAAAACCAAAAACAATGACTGTAAAAGTTGCCTTCCTTATCTTTCTAGGGACAGCAAGATCACCAAAATCCAAAATCTGTAGCTCTAGTTATGCTATGCGCAAAGTAACAAGGTCAGGAAGAGTGAAAAATCCGAAAATTAACAATGTTTAGCAAAAACAATGATTGTAAAAGTTGTCTGAATCCGACTCTCTCTGGCTTGTGCGACTGTAAACTGCTATTTATGCTTATTATTCCTGACGTAACCCTAGATCAAATTAAGGGCCTTTCAATAAGCTTTCCAACAAGGTATCATATGCCTTAATTGGCTTAAGATGATTAAGTTAGGCCCATTTAAGTGAAGGAACATCATGGACTGCGCACTGATCGCGCCAGTGAACTCGGGACCCAATTTGGCCTTGATTTTGGTCTAATTTGACAATTCTTCTGAAACCTGACATTGTAGTTCTCTTCCTTATCTTTCTAGTGACATCAAAATCACCAAAATCCGATATTTGTAGCTCTAGTTATGCTCTGAGCAATACAACAAGGTCAGGATGAGTGAAAATTCCGAAAATTCACAATGTTTAGCAATTAAGTCCAATTAAGCCCAATAATGTAAAACCAAAAACAATGATTGTAAAAGTTGTCTAATTTCCTTCTCTCTCTAGCTTGTGCGGCTGTAAACTGCTATTTATGCTTTTTAATCCCGACCTAACCCTAGACCAAATTAAGGGCCTCTGAATAAGCTTTCCAACAAGGTTTCATATGCCTTAATTGGGCTTAAGATTAGTAAGTTAGGCCCATTTAAGTGAAGGAATATCATGGACTGCAAACTGATCCGTGCCAGAGTACTCGAGACCCAATTTAGCCTTGATTTTGGAATAATTTGACAATTCTTGTGAACCTGAAATTGTATGTCCCTTCCTTATCTTTCTAGGGACAGCAAGATCAACAAAATCCGATATCTGTAGCTTTAGTTATGCTCTGCTCAAGGCAATAAGGACAGGATGAGTGAAAAATCCAAAAATTAACAATGTTTAGCAATTAAGCCCAATATTGTAATACCAAAAACAATGATTGTAAAAGTTGTCTAATTTCCTTCTCTCTCTGGCTTGTGCGGCTATAAACTGCTATTTATGCTTATTAATCCTGACCTAACCCCTGACCAAATTAAGGGCCTCTGAATAAGCTTTCCAACAAGGTATCATATGCCTTAATTGGGATTAAGATTAGTAAGTTAGGCCCATTTAAGTGAAGGAATATCGTGGACTGCAGCGATCCGCGCCCAGTACTCGGGACCCAATTTAGCCTTGATTTTGGTCTAATTTGGCAATTCTTGTGTCACCTGAAATTGTAGGTCTCTTCTTATCTTTCTAGGGACATCAAGATCACCAAAATCCGATATATGTAGCTCTAGTTATACTCTGCGCATGGCAAGAAGACTGGGATGAGTGAAAAATCCGAAAATTGACAATGTTTAGCAATTAAGCCCAATTAAGACCAATAATGTAAAACCAAAAACAATGATTGTAAAAGTTGAAAAAAATCCTTCTCTCTCTAGCTTGTGCGGCTGTAAACTGCTATTTATGCTTTTTAATCCCGACCTAACCCTAGACCAAATTAAGGACCTCTGAATAAGCTTTCCAACAAGGTATCATATGCCTTAATTGGGATTAAGATGAGTAAGTTAGGCCCATTTAAGTGAAGGAACATCGTGGACTGTGCACTGATCCGCGCTGAGAGAACTCGGGACCCAATTTAGCCTTGATTTTGGTCTAATTTGGCAATTCTTGTGTCACCTGAAATTGTAGGTCTCTTCTTATCTTTCTAGGGACATCAAGATCACCAAAATCCGATATCTGCAGCTCTAGCTATACTCTGCGCATGGCAACAAGACTAGGATGAGTGAAAAATCCGAAAATTAACTATGTTTAGCAATTAAGTCCAATTAAGCCCAATAATGTAACACCAAAAACAATGATTGTAGAAGTTGTCTAATTTCCTTCTCTCTCTAGCTTGTGCGGCTTTAAACTGCTATTTATGCTTTTTAATCCCGACCTAACCCTAAACCAAATTAAGGGCCTCTGAATAAGCTTTCCAACAAGGTCGGGATGAGTGAAAAATCCGAAAATTAACTATGTTTAGCAATTAAGTCCAATTAAGCCCAATAACGTAAAACCAAAAACAATTATTGTAAAAGTTGCCTTCCTTATCTTTCTAGGGACAGCAAGATCACCAAAATCCGAAATCTGTAGCTCTAGTTATGCTCTGCACAAGGTAACAAGGTCAGGAAGAGTGAAAAATCCTAAAATTAACAATGTTTAGCAAAAACAATGATTGTAAAAGTTGTCTAAATCTGACTCTCTCTGGCTTGTGCGGCTGTAAACTGCTATTTATGCTTATTATTCTTGACGTAACCCTAGACCAAATTAAGGGCCTTTGATTAAGCTTTCCAACAAGGTATCATATGCCTTAATTGGGCTTAAGATGATTAAGTTAGGCCCATTTAAGTGAAGGAACATCATGGACTGCGCACTGATCGCGCCAGAGAACTCGGGACCCAATTTAACCTTGATTTTGGTCTAATTTGATAATTCTTGTGAAACCTGACATTGTAGGTCTCTTCCTTATCTTTCTAGGGACATCAAAATCACCAAAATCCGATATATGTAGCTCAAGTTATGCTCTGAGCAATACAACAAGGTCAGGATGAGTGAAAATTCCGAAAATTCACAATGTTTAGCAATTAAGTCCAATTAAGCCCAATAATGTAAAACCAAAAACAATGATTGTAAAAGTTGTCTAATTTCCTTCTCTCTCTAGCTTGTGCGGCTGTAAACTGCTATTTATGCTTTTTAATCCCGACCTAACTCTAGACCAAATTAAGGGCCTCTGAATAAGCTTTCCAACAAGGTATCATATGCCTTAATTGGGCTTAAGATTAGTAAGTTAGGCCCATTTAAGTGAAGGAATATCATGGGTTGCACTCGATCCGTGCAGTACTCGGGACCCAATTTAGCCTTGATTTTGGAATAATTTGACAATTCTTGTGAACCTTAAATTGTATGTCCCTTCCTTATCTTTCTAGGGACAGCAAGATCACCAATATCCGATATCTGTAGCTCTAGTTATACTCTGTGCATGGTAACAAGACTGGGATGAGTGAAAAATCCGAAAATTAACAATGTTTAGAAATGAAGCGCAATTAAGCCCAATAATGTAAAACCAAAAACAATGATTGTAAAAATTGTAAAAAGTCCTTCTCTCCCTAGCTTGTGCGGCTGTAAACTGCAATTTATGCTTTTTAATCCCGACCTAACCCTAGACTAAATTAAGGGCCTCTGAATAAGCTTTCCAACAAGGTATCATATGCCTTAATTGGGATTAAGATTAGTAAGTTAGGCCCTTTTAAGTGATGGAATATCGTTTAGCAATTACGGACCCAATTTAGCCTTGATTTTGGAATAATTTGACAATTATTGTGAAACCCGAAATTGTTGGTCCCTTCCTTATCTTTCTAGGGACAACAAGATCACCAAAATCCGATATCTGTAGCTCTAGTTATACTCTGCGCATGGTAACAAGGCTGGGATGAGTGAAAAATCCGAAAATTAACAATGTTTAGCAATTAAGCCCAATTAAGCCCAATAATGTAAAACCAAAAACAATGATTGTAAAAGTTGTAAAAAGTCCTTCTCCTTCTAGCTTGTACGACTGTAAGCTGCTATTTATACTTTTTAATCCCGACCTAACCCTAGACCAAATTAAGGGCCTCTGAATAAGCTTTCCAACAAGGTATCATATGCCTTAATTGGGATTAAGATGAGTAAGTTAGGCCCATTTAAGTGAAGGAACATCGTGGATCGAACCGATCCGCGCTTAGAGAACTCGGGACCCAATTTAGCCTTGATTTTGGTCTAATTTGGCAATTCTTGTGTCACCT
Organism: Sophora flavescens; assembly: GCA_030762895.1. NCBI lineage: Eukaryota > Viridiplantae > Streptophyta > Magnoliopsida > Fabales > Fabaceae > Sophora > Sophora flavescens. Next base: position 284,175 of record JAUPTC010000020.1, read on the forward strand.
GAAATTGTAGGTCTCTTCTTATCTTTCTAGGGACATCAAGATCACCAATATCCGATATCTGTAGCTCTAGTTATGCTCTGGCATTGCAACAAGGTCGGGATGAGTGAAAAATCCGAAAATTAACTATGTTTAGCAATTAAGTCCAATTAAGCCCAATAATGTAAAACCAAAAACAATGATTGTAAAAGTTGTCTAATTTCCTTCCCTCTCTAGCTTGTGCGGCTGTAAACTACTATTTATACTTTTTAATCCCGACCTAACCCTAAACCAAATTAAGGGCCTCCGAATAAGCTTTCCAACAAGGTTCGAGATGAGTGAAAAATTGCCGAAGATATTAACTATGTTTAAGCAAGTAACATCCAATTGACGCCCAATAATGTGAAACCAAAAACAATTTATTGAAAAAGTTGCCTTCCTTATCTTTCTAGGGACAGCAAGATCACCAAAATCCGAAATCTGTAGCTCTAGTTATGCTCTGCGCAAGGTAACAAGGTCAGGAAGAGTGAAAAATCCGAAAATTAACAATGTTTAGCAAAAACAATGATTGTAAAAGTTGTCTAAATCCGACTCTCTCTAGCAAGTGCGGCTGTAAACTGCTATTTATGCTTATTATTCCTGACGTAACCCTAGACCAAATTAAGGGCCTTTGAATAAGCTTTCCAACAAGGTATCATATGCCTTAATTGGGCTTAAGATGATTAAGTTAGGCCCATTTAAGTGAAGGAACATCATGGACTGAGAACTCGGGACCCAATTTAACCTTGATTTTGGTCTAATTTGACAATTCTTGTGAAACCTGACATTGTAGGTCTCTTCCTTATCTTTCTAGGGACAACAAGATCACCAAAATCCAAAATCTGTAGCTCTATTTATGCTCTGCGCAAGGCAACAAGGTCAAGAAGAGTGAAAAATCCAAAAATTAACAATGCTTAGCAATTAAGCCCAATTAAGCCCAATAATGGAAAACCATAAACAATGATTGTAAAAGTTGTCTAATTTCCTTCTCTCTCTAGATTGTGCAGCTGTAAACTGCTATTTATGGTTTTTAATCCCGACCTAACCCTAGAACAAATTAAGGGCCTCCGAATAATTTCCAAAAAGGTATCATATGCCTTAATTCGGCTTAAGATTAGTAAGTTAGGCCTATTTAAGTGAAGGAATATCATGGAATGTGCACTGATCCGCGCAGGAGAACTCGGGACCCAATTTAGCCTTGATTTTGGAATAATTTGACAATTCTTGTGAACCTGAAATTGTAGGTCCCTTCCTTATCTTTCTAGGGACAGCAAGATCACTAAAATCTGAAATCTGTAGCTCTAGTTATACTCTGCGCATGGTAACAAGGCTGGGATGAGTGAAAAATCCGAAAATTAACAATGTTTAGCAATTAAGCCCAATTAATCCCAATAATGTAAAACCAAAAACAATGATTGTAAAAGTTGTGAAAAGTCCTTCTCTCTGGCTTGTGTGGCTGTAAAGTGCTATTTATGCTTTTTAATCCCGACCAGAACCTACACCAAATTAAGGGCCTTTGAATAAGCTTTCCAACAAGGTATCAGATGCCTTAATTGGGCTTAAGAATAGTAAGTTAGGCCCATTTATGTGAAGGAATATCATGGAATGTGAACCGATCCCGCGCCGAGAACTCGGGACCCAATTTAGCCTTGATTTTGGAATAATTTGACAATTATTGTGAAACCTGAAATTGTTGGTCCCTTCCTTATCTTTCTAGGGACAACAAGATCACCAAAATCCGATATCTGTAGCTCTAGTTATACTCCGCGCATGGAAACAAGGTCGGGATGAGTGAAAAATCCGAAAATTAACAATGTTTAGCAATTAAGCCCAATTAAGCCCAATAATGTAAAACCAAAAACAATGATTGTAAAAGTTGTCTAATTTCCTTCTCTCTCTGGCTTGTGCGGATGTAAACTGCTATTAATGTTTTTTAATCCCGACCATACCCTCGACCAAATTAAGTGCCTCTGAATAAGCTTTCCAACAAGGTATCATATGCCTTAATTGGGCTAAAGATGAGTAAGTTAGGCCCATTTAAGTGAAGGAACATCATGGACTGCGCACTGATCCACTCCAGAGAACTTCGGACCCAATTTAGCCTTGATTTTGGAATAAATTGACAATTCTTGTGTCACCTGAAATTGTAGGTCTCTTCCTTATCTTTCTAGGGACAGCAAGATCACCAAAATCCGATATCTGTAGCTCTAGTTATACTCTGTGCATGGCAACAAGGTCGGGATGAGTGAAAAATCCGAAAATTAACAATGTTTAGCAATTAAGCCCAATTACGCCCAATAATGTAAAACCAAAAACAATGATTGTAAAAGTTGTCTAATTTCCTTCTCTTTCTGGCTTGTGCGGCTGTAAACTGCTATTTATGCTTATTAATCCTGACCTAACCCAAGACCAAATTAAGGGCCTCGAATAAGCTTTCCAACAAGGTTCATGGGATGGCAAGTAAAAATCCGAAAATTAACTATGTTTAGAACTTAAGACCAATTAAGCCCAATAATGTAAAACCAAAAACAATTCTTGTAAAAGTTGCTCTTCCTTATCTTTCTAGGGACAGCAAGATCACCAAAATCCGAAATCGTAGCTCTAGTTATGCTCTGCGCAAGGCAACAAGGTCAGGAATAGTGAAAAAAAAATTAACAATGTTTAGCAATAAAATTAACAATTATAGAAAAAAACAATGATTGTAAAAGTTGTCTAATTCCGACTCTCTCTAGCTTGTGCGGCTGTAAACTGCTATTTATGCTTATTAATCTTGACGTAACCCTAGACCAAATTAAGGGCCTCTGAATAAGCTTTCCAACAAGGTATCATATGCCTTAATTGGGCTTAAGATGATAAGTTAGGCCCATTTAAGTGAAGGAACATCATGGGACTGCCCATGAACGATAAGGAAACTCGGGACCCAATTTAACCTTGATTTTGGTCTAATTTGACAATTCTTGTGAAACCTGACATTGAGGTCTCTTCCTTATCTTTCTAGGGACATCAAAATCACCAAATCCGATATCGTAGCTCTAGTTATGCTCAAAGCAATACAACAAGGTCAGGATGAGTGAAAATTCCAAAATTAACAATGTTTAGCAATTAAGTCCAATTAAGCCCAATAATGTAAAACCAAAAACAATGATTGTAAAAGTTGTCTAATTTCCTTCTCTCTCTAGACATGTGCATTGGCTCTATTTTGCTTTTTAATCCTGACCTACCCTAGACTAAATTAAGGGCCTCTGAATAAGCTTTCCAACAAGGTATCATATGCCTTAATGGGGCTTAAGATGAGTATGTTAGGCCCATTTAAGTGAAGGAACATCATGGACTGCGCACTGATCCGCGCCAGAGAACTCGGGACCCAATTTAGCCTTGATTTTGGCCTAATTTGACAATTCTTGTGAAACCTGAAATTGTAGGTCTCTTCCTTATCTATCTAGAGACAGCAAGATCACCAAAATCAGATATCGTAGCTCTAGTTATACTCTATGCATGGCAACAAGGTCGGGATGAGTGAAAAATCCAAAATTAACAATGTTTAGCAATTAAGCCCAATTAAGCCCAATAATGTAAAACCAAAAACAATGATTGTAAAAGTTGTCTAAATCTTTCTCTCTCTAGCTTGTGCGGCTGTAAACTGCTATTTATGCTTTTTAATCCCGACCTAACCCTAGACCAAATTAAGGGACTCTGAAAAAGCAATCCAACAAGGAATCATATGCATAAATTGGAATTAAGATTAGTAAGTTAGGCCCATTTAAGAGAAGGAACATCATGGACCGCGCGATCCGCACAGAGAATGGGACCCAATTTAGCCTTGATTTTGGAATAATTTGACAATTATTGTGAATCCTGACATTGTTGGTCTCTTCCTTATGGTTCTAGGGACAACAAGATCACCAAAATCGATATCTCGTAGCTCTAGTTATACCTGCGCATGGCAACAAGGTCGGGATGAGTGAAAAATCCGAAAATTAACAATGTTTAGCAATTAAGCCCAATTAAGCCCAATAATGTAAAACCAAAAACAATGATTGTAAAAGTTGTACAAAGTCCTTCTCTCTCTACCCCATCATGCCCTATTTATACTTTTTAATCCCGGACCTAACCCTAGACCAAATTAAGGACCTCCGAATAAGCTTTTCAACAAGGTATCATATGCCTAAATTGGGCTTAAGATGAGTAAGTTAGGCCCATTTAAGTGAAGGAACATCATGGACTATGCACCGATCCGCGCCGAGAACTCGGGACCCAATTTAGCCTTGATTTTGGTCTAAATTGACAACTCTTGTGTCACCTGAAATTGTAGGTCTCTTCCTTATCTTTCTAGGGACATCAAGATCACCAAAATCCGATATCCGTAGCTCTAGTTATACTCGTGCATGGCAACAAGACGGGATGAGTGAAAAATCCGAAAATTAACTATGTTTAGCAATTAAGCCCAATTAAGCCCAATAATGTAAAACCAAAAACAATGATTGTAAAATTTGTCTAATTTCCTTCTCTCTCTAGCTTGTCGGCTGTAAACTACTATTTATGCTTTTAATCCCGACCTAACCCTAGACCAAATTAAGAGCCTCTGAATAAGCTTTCCAACAAGGTATCATATGCTTAATTGGGTTAAGATGAAAAGTTACCCATTTAAGTGAAGAATATCAACTATGTTTAGCAAGAGAACTCGACCCAATTTAGCATTAATTTTGGTCAAATTTGACAATTCTTGTGAACAAATTGTAGGTCCCTTCCTTATCTTTCTAGGGACAACAAGATCAACAAAATCCGATATTTGTAGCTCTAGTTATGCTCTCGCACATGGCAACAAGGTCGGGAAGAGTGAAAAATCCGAAAATTAACAATGTTAATCAAAACCAATAATATAAAAGCAAAAGCAAGGATTGTAAAAGTTGTCTAATTTCCATCTCTCTGTGGCTTGTGCGGCTGTAAATTGTTGTTTATTCTTATTAATCCTGACTAACCCAAGAACAAATTAAGGGCCTCTGAATAAGCTTTCCAACAAGATATCATATGCCTTAATTGGGCTAAAGATGAGTAAGTTAGGCCCATTTAAGTGAAGGAACATCATGGACGGCGCACTGATCCGTGCCAGAGAACTCGGGACCCAATTTAGCCTTGATTTTGGTCTAATTTTACAATTCTTGCAAAACCTGAAATTTTAGGTCTCTTCCTTATCTTTCTAGGGACAGCAAGATAACCAAAATCCGATATATCTGTAGCTCTAGTTATACTGCAGCATGGCAACAAGGTCGGGATGAGTGAAAAATCCAAAAATTAACAATGTTTAGCAATTAAGCCCAATTAAGCCCAATAATGTAAAACCAAAAACAATGATTGTAAAGATCGGCTGTAAACTCTCGCTATTTTTTGCTTAATTAATCCTCCGACCTAACCCTAGACCAAATTAACGGCCTCTAAATAAGCTTTCCAACAAGGTATCATACGCCTTAATTGGGCTAAAGATGAGTAAGTTAGGCCCATTTAAGTGAAGGAACCTCATGGACTGAGCACTCGATCCGTGCCAAGAGAACTTCGGACCCAATTTAGACTTGATTTTGGAATAAATTGACAATTCTTGTGTCACCTGAAATTGTAGGTCTCTTCCTTATTTTTCTAGGGATAGCAAGATCACCAAAATCCGATATTCGTAGCTCTAGTTTTGCTCTGCCCAAGGCAACAAGGTGGTAAGAGAGAAAAATCCGAAAATTAACAATGTTTTAGCAATTAAGCCCAATAATGTAAAACCAAAAACAATGATTCTAAAAGTTGTCCAATTTAGTCTCTCTCTCTGGCTTGTGCAGCTGTTAACTGCTATTTATGCTTCTTAATCCTGACCTAACCCTTGACCAAATCAAGGTCCTCTGAATAAGCTTTCGAACAAGGTATCATATGCCTTAATTGGGCTTAAGATGAGTAAGTTAGGCACATTTAAGTGAAAGAACATCATGGACTGCACACTGATCCGCGCCAGAGTACTCGGGACCCAATTTAGCCTTGATTTTGGCCTAATTTGACAATTCTTGTGAATCCCGAAATTGTAGGTCTCTTCCTTATCTTTCAAGGGACTGCAAGATCACCAAAATCTGATATCTGTAGCTCTAGTTATGCTCTGCGCATGGAAACAAGGTCGGGAAGAGTGAAAAATCCAAAAATTAACAATGTTTTTCAATTAAGCCCAATTAATCCCAATAATATAAAAGCAAAAGCAATGATTTTGCGGCTGTAAACTGCTATTTTTGCTTATTAATCCTGACCTAAACCTAGACCAAATTAAGGGCCTCTGAATAAGCTTTTCAACAAGTTATCATATACCTTAATTGGGCTAAAGATATAAGTTAGGCCCATTTAAGTGAAGGAACATCATGGAAAATTAACTATGTTTAGCAATTAAGAGAACTTGGACCCAATTTAGACTAGATTTTGGCCTAAATTGACAATTCTCGTGTCACCGAAATTGTTGGTCTCTTCCTTATTTTTCTATGGATAGCAAGATCACAAATATCAGATATCTGTAGCTCTAGTTATGCTCTGTGCAAGGCAACAAGGTCAGGATGGCTGAAAAATCCGAAAATTAACAATGTTTAGCAATTCAGCCAAATAATGTAGAAGCAAAAATAATGATTGTAAAAGTTATCTAATTTCCGTCTCTCTCTGGCTTGGGCGGCTGTAAACTGTTATTTATGCTTATTAATCCTGACCTAACCCTTGACCAAATTAAGGGCCTTTGAATAAACTTTCGAACAAGGTATTATATGCCTTAATTGGGCTTAAGTTGAGTAAGTTAGGCCCATTTAAGTGAAGGAACATCATGGACTGCACACTGATCCGCGCCAGAGAACTCTTGACCCAATTTAACCTTGAGTTTGGAATAATTTGACAATTCTCGTGAACCTGAAATTGTAGGTCCCTTCCTTATCTTTCTAGGGACAGCAAGATCATCAAAATCCGATATCTGTAGCTCTAGTTATACTCGCGAGAAAGGCAACAAGGTCGGGAAGAGTGAAAAATCCGAAAATTAACAATGTTTACATTAAGCCAATTATGCCCAATAATGTAAAAGCAAAAACAATGATTGTAAAAGTTGTCTAATTTCCGTCTCACTCTGGCTTGTGCGACTGTAAACTACTATTATTGCTTATTAATATTGACGTTACCCTAGAACAAAATAAGGGCCTCTGAATAGGCTTTCCAACCAGGTATCATATGCCTTAATTGGGCTTAAGATTAGTAAGTTGGCCCATTTAAGTGAAGGAAAATCATGGACTGCGCACTGATCCGTGCTATAGAACTCGTAATCCAATATTGCCTTGATTTTGGCCTAATTTGATAATTCTTTGGCAATATGAAATTGTGGGTCTCTTCCTTATCTTTCTAGGGACATCAAGATCATCAAAATCCGATATCTGTAGCTCTAGTTATACTCTGCGCATGGCAACAAGGTCGGAATGAGTGAAAAATCCGAAAATTAACAATGTTTAGCAATTAAGCCCAATTAAGCCCAATAATGTAAATCCAAAAACAATGATTGTAAAAGTTGTCTAATTTCCATCTCTCTCTGGCTTGTGCGGCTGTAAACTGCTAATTTTGCTTATTAATCCCGACCTAACCCTTGACCAAATTAAGGGACTCTGAATAAGCTTTCCAACAAGGTATCATATGCCTTAATTGGGCTTAAGATGAGTAAGTTAGGCCCATTTAAGTGAAAGAACATCATGGACTGCGCACTGATCCGTGGCAGAGAACTCGGGACCCAATTTAGCCTTGATTTTGGTCTAATTTGGCAATTCTTGTGTCACCTGACATTGTAGGTCTCTTCCTTATCTTTTTCTAGGGACATCAAAGTCACCAAAATCCGATATCTATAGCTGTAGTTATACTCTGCGCATGGCAACAAGGTCGGGATGAGAGAAAAATCCGAAAATTAATAATGTTTAGCAATTAAGCCCAATAATCTAAAACAAAAAACAATGATTGTAAAAGTTGTCTAATTTCTTTCTCTCTCTAGCTTGTGCGGTTGTAAACTGCTATTTATGCTTTTTAATCCCGACCTAACCCTAGACCAAATTAAGGGCCTCTGAATAAGCTTTCCAACAAGGTATCATATGCCTTATTTTGGCTTAAGATTAGTAAGTTATGCGCATTTAAGTGAAGGAATATAATGATTAGCAATTGATCCAGAGAACTCGGGACCCAATTTAGCCTTGATTTTGGAATAATTTGACAATTCTTGTGAACCTGAAATTGTAGGTCCCTTCCTTATCTTTCTAGGAACAGCAAGATCATCAAAATCCGATATTCATAGCTCTAGTAATGCTCTTCACAAGGCAACAAGGTCAGGAAGAGTGAAAAATCCGAAAATTAACAATGTGTAGCAATTATGCCCAATAATGTAAAAGCAAAAACAATGATTGTAAAAGTTGTCTAATTTTCGTCTCTCTCTAGATTGTGCGGCTGTAAACTGCTATTTATGATGGTTAATCCCGACCTAACCCTAGACCAAATTAAGGGCCTCTGAATAAGCTTTCCAACAAGGTATCATATGCCTTAATTGGGCTTAAGATTAGTAAGTTAGGCCCATTTAAGTGAAGGAACATCATGGGCTGCGCACTGATCCGCGTCAATGAACTTCGGACCCAATTTAGCCTTCATTTTGGCCTAAATTGATAATTCTTGTGTCACCTGAAATTGTAGGTCTCTTCCTTATTTTTCAAGGGATAGCAAGATCACCAAAATCCGATATCTGTGGCTCTAGTTATGCTCTCCGCATGGCAACAAGGTCAGGATGAGTGAAAAATCCGAAAATTAATAATGTTTAGCAATTAAGCCCAATTAAGCCCATTAATGTAAAAGCAAAAACAATGATTGTAAAAACAATTCTTGTGTCCATGATATTCCTTCACTTAAATGGGCCTAACTTACTAATCTTAAGCCCAATTAAGGCATATGATACCTTGCTGGAAAGCTTATTCAGAGGCCCTTAATTTGGTCAAGGGTTAGGTCGGGATTTAAAAGCATAAATAGCAGTTTACAGCCGCACAAGCCAGAGAGAGACGGAAATTAGACAACTTTTACAATCATTGTTTTGGTTTTACATTATTGGGCTTAATCGGGCTTAATTGCTAAACATTGTTAATTTTCGGATTTTTCACTCATCCTGACCTTGTTGCCTTGCGCTGTGCATAATTAGAGCTACAGATATCGGATTTTGGTGATCTTGTTGTCCCTGGAAAGATAAGGAATAGACCCACAATTTCATATTTCCAAAGAATTATCAAATTAGGCCAAAATCAAGGCTAAATTGGGTCCGAAGTTCTCTGGCGCGGATCAGTACGCAGTCCATGATGTTCCTTTACTTAAATGGGCCTAACTTACTAATCTTAAGCCCAATTATGGCATATGACACCTTGTTGGAAAGCTTATTCAGAGGCCCTTAATTTGGTCTAGGTTTAGGTCGGGATTAAAAAGCATAAATAGCAGTTTACAGCCGCACAAGCTAGAGAGAGAAGGAAATTAGACAACTTTTACAATCATTGTTTTTGGTTTTACATTATTGGGCTTAATTGGGCTTAATTGCTAAACATTGTTAATTTTCGGATTTTTCACTCTTCCTGACTTTGTTGCCTTGCGCAGAGCATAACTAGAGCTATAGATTTCGGATTTTGGTGATCTTGCTGTCCCTAGAAAGATAAGGAAGAGACCAACAATTTCAGGTTTCACAATAATTGTCAAATTAGACCAAAATCAAGGCTAAATTGGGTCCCGAGTTCTCTGGCGCGGATCAGTGCGCAGTCCATGATGTTCCTTCACTTAAATGGGCCTAACTTACTCATCTAAAGCCCAATTATGGCATATGATACCTTGTTGGAAAGCTTATTCAGAGGCCCTTAATTTGGTCTAGGGTTAGGTCAGGATTAATAAACAAAAATAGCAGTTTACAGCCGCACAAGCCAGAGAGACGGAAATTAGACAACTTTTTCAATCATTGTTTTTGGTTTTACATTATTGGGCTTAATTGGGCTTAATTTCTAAACATTTTTAATTTTTGGATTTTTCACCCATCCCGACCTTGTTGTCATGCGCAGAGTATAACTAGAGCTATAGATATCGGATTTTGGTGATCTTGCTGTCCCTAGAAAGATAAGGAAGAGACCCACAATTTTGTATTTCCAAAGAATTATCAATTAAGGCAGAGACCAACAATTTCAGGTTTCACAATAATTGTCAAAATAGACCAAAATCAAGGCTAAATTGGGTCCCGAGTACTCTAGCGCGGATCAGTGCGCAGTCCATGATGTTCCTTCACTTAAATGGGCCTAATTAACAATGTTGTTGAAACCCTATTGGTGATCTTGCTATCCATAGAAAGATAAGGAAGAGACCTACAATTTCAGGTTTCACAAGAATTGTCAAATTAGGCAAAAATCAAGGCTAAATTGGGTCCCGAGTTCTCTGGCGCGGATCAGTGCGCAGCCCATGATGTTCCTTCACTTAAATGGGTCTAACTAACTCATCTTAAGCCCAATTAAGGCATATGATCCTAATAGAGCCCAAATGGACTTTTTAGGTCATATAGGACCTAACTGGGCCAATTTGTACTTCTTTGGTCCTATTGGAGCCCAAATGGACTTGTTTGATCCTAATAGAGCCCAACTGGACATTTTAGGTCATATAGGACCTAACTGGGCCAATTTGTACTTATTTGGTCCTATTGGAGCCCAAATGGACTTGTTTGATCCTAATAGAGCCCAAATGGACTTTTTAGGTCATATAGGACCTAACTGGGCCAATTTGTACTTCTTTGGTCCTATTGGAGCCCAAATGGACTTGTTTGATCCTAATAGAGCCCAACTGGACATTTTAGGTCATATAGGACCTAACTGGGCCAATTTGTACTTCTTTGGTCCTATTGGAGCCCAAATGGACTTGTTTGATCCTAATAGAGCCCAAATGGACTTTTTAGGTCATATAGGACCTAACTGGGCCAATTTGTGCTTCTTTGGTCCTTTTGGAGCCCAAATGGACTTGTTTGATCCTAATAGAGCCAAAATGCACTTTTTAGGTCATATAGGACCTAACTGGGTCAATTTGTACTTCTTTGGTCCTATTGGAGCCCAAATGGAAATATTTGATCCTAAAAGAGCCCAAATGAACTTTTTAGGTCATATAGGACCTAACTGGGCAAATTTGTTCTTCTTTGGTCCTAATGGAGCCCAAATGCACTTGTTTGATCCTAATAAAGCCCAAATCGACTTGTTGATCTGAATACAATGTCCCTAGGGAGAAGTGCATCAATAATTGGCCATTGGCCCTTAATTTTGTTCTAGGGTTTCAACAACATTGTTAATTAGGCCCATTTAAGTGAAGGAACATCATGGACTGCGCACTGATCCGCGCCAGAGTACTCGGGACACAATTTAGCCTTTATTTGGGCTTAAATGATAGGGTCATCCGCGCCAGAGTACTCGGGTCCCAATTTAGCCTTGATTTTGGTCTAATTTGACAATTATTGTGAAACCTGAAATTGTAGGTCCCTTCCTTATCTTTCTAGGGACAACAAGATCATCAAAATCCGATATCTGTAGCTCTAGTTATGCTCTGTGCAAGGCAACAAGGTCAGGAAGAGTGAAAAATCTGAAAAATAACGATGTTTAGAAATTATGCCTAATAATGTAAAAGCAAAAACAATGATTGTAAAAGTTGTCTAATTTCCGTCTCACTCTGGCTTGTGCGGCTGTAAACTGCTATTTTTGCTTATTAATATTGACGTTACCCTAGAACAAATTAAGGGCCTCTGAATAAGCTTTCCAACCAGGTATCATATGCCTTAATTGGGCTTAAGATTAGTAAGTTGGCCCCATTTAAGTGAGGGAACATCATGGACTGCGCACTGATCCGTGCTAGAGAACTCGAGATCCAATTTAGCCTTGATTTTGGCCTAATTTGATAATTCTTTGGAAATATTAAATTGTAGGTCTCTTCCTTATCTTTCTAGGGACATCAAGATCACCAAAATCCGATATCTGTAGCTCTAGTTATACTTGCGCATGGCAACAAGGTCGGGATGAGTGAAAAATCCGAAAATTAACAATGTTTGGCAATTAAGCCCAATTAAGCCCAATAATGTAAATCCAAAAACAATGATTGTAAAAGTTGTCTAATTTCCGTCTCTCTCTGGCTTGTGCGGCTGTAAACTGCTATTTTTGCATATTAATCCCGACCTAACCCTAGACCAAATTAAGGGACTCTGAATAAGCTTTCCAACAAGGTATCATATGCCTTAATTGGGCTTAAGATGAGTAAGTTAGGCCCATTTAAGTGAAAGAACATCATGGACTGCGCACTGATCCGCGGCAGAGAACTCGGGACCCAATTTAGCCTTGATTTTGGTCTAATTTGACAATTCTTGTGAAACCTGACATTGTAGGTCTCTTCCTTATCTTTTCAGGTACAGTAAAATCACCAAAATCCGATATCTGTGGCTCTAGTTATACTCTGCGCATGGCAACAAGGTCGGGATGAGTGAAAAATCCGAAAATTAACAATGTTTAGCAATTAAGCCCAATAATGTAAAACCAAAAACAATGATTGTAAAAGTTGTCTAATTTCTTTCTCTCTCTAGCTTGTGCGGCTGTAAACTGCTATTTATGCTTTTAATCCCGACCTAACCCTAGACCAAATTAAGGGCCTCTGAATAAGCTTTCCAACAAGGTATCATATGCCTTAATTGGGCTTAAGATTAGTAAGTTAGGCCCATTTAAGTGAAGGAATATCATGGATTGCGCACTGATCCGCGCCAGAGAACTCGGGACCCAATTTAGCCTTGATTTTGGAATAATTTGACAATTCTTGTGAACCTGAAATTGTAGGTCCCTTCCTTATCTTTCTAGGGATAGCAAGATCATCAAAATCTGATATCTGTAGCTCTAGTTATGCTCTGCACAAGGCAACAAGGTCAGGAAGAGTGAAAAATCCGAAAATTAACAATGTTTATCAATTATGCCCAATAATGCAAAACCAAAAACAATGATTATAAAAGTTTGTCTAATTTCCGTCTCTCTGTAGCTTGTACGGCTGTAAACTGCTATTTATCCTTTTTAATCCCGACCAATCCCTAGACCAAATTAAGGGTCTCTGAATAAGCTTTCCAACAAGGTATCATATGCCTTAATTGGGCTTAAGATTAGTAAGTTAGGCCCATTTAAGTGAAGGAATATCATGGACTGCGCACTGATCCGCGCCAGAGAACTCGGGACCCAATTTAGCCTTGATTTTGGAATAATTTGACAATTATTGTGCACCTGAAATTGTAGGTCCCTTCCTTATCTTTCTAGGGACAGCAAGATCATCAAAATCCGATATCTGTAGCTCTAGTTATGCTCTGCACAAGGCAACAAGGTCAGGAAGAGTGAAAAATCAGAAAATTAACAAAGTTTAGCAATTATGCCCAATAATGCAAAAGCAAAAACAATGATTATAAAAGTTTGTCTAATTTCCGTCTCTCTGTAGCTTGTGCGGGTTTAAACTGCTATTTATCCATTTTAATCCCGACCAAACCCTAGACCAAATTAAGGGCCTCTGAATAAGCTTTCCAACAAGGTATCATATGCCTTAATTGGGCTTAAGATTAGTAAGTTAGGCCCATTTAAGTGAAGGAATATCATGGACAGCGCATTGATCCGCGCCAGAGAACTCGGGACCCAATTTAGCCTTGATTTTGGAATAATTTGTCAATTCTTGTGAACCTTAAATTGTAGGTCCCTTCCTTATCTTTCTAGGGACAGCAAGATCATCAAAATCCGATATCTGTAGCTCTAGTTATGCTCTGCACAAGGCACAAGGTCAGGAAGAGTGAAAAATCCGAAAATTAACAATGTTTAGCAATTATGCCCAATAATACAAAAGCAAAAACAATGATTATAAAAGTTGTCTAATTTCCGTCTCTCTGTAGCTTGTGCGGCTATAAACTGCTATTTATGCTTTTTAATCCTGACCTAACCCCAGACCAAATTAAGGGCCTCTGAATAAGCTTTCCGACAAGGTATCATATGCCTTAATTGGGCTTAAGATTAGTAAGTTAGGCCCATTTAAGTGAAGGAATATCATGGACTGCGCACTGATCCGCGCCAGAGAACTCGGGACCCAATTTAGCCTTGATTTTGGAATAATTTGACAATTCTTGTGAACCTGAAATTGTAGGTCCCATCCTTATCTTTCTAGGGACAGTAAGATCATCAAAATCCGATATCTGTAGCTCTAGTTATGCTCTGCGCAAGGCAACAAGGTCGGGATGAGTGAAAAATCCAAAAATTAACAATGTTTAGCAATTATGCCCAATAATGCAAAAGCAAAAACAATGATTATAAAAGTTTGTCTAATTTCCGTCTCTCTATAGCTTGTGCGGGTTTAAACTGCTATTTATCCATTTTAATCCCGACCAAACCCTAGACCAAATTAAGGGCCTCTGAATAAGCTTTCCAACAAGGTATCATATGCCTTAATTGGGCTTAAGATTAGTAGGTTAGGCCCATTTAAGTGAAGAAATATCATGGACAGCGCACTGATCCGCGCCAGAGAACTCGGGACCCAATTTAGCCTTGATTTTGGAATAATTTGACAATTCTTGTGAACCTTAAATTGTAGGTCCCGTCCTTATCTTTCTAGGGACAGCAAGATCATCAAAATCCGATATATGTAGCTCTAGTTATGGTCTGCACAAGGCACAAGGTCAGGAAGAGTGAAAAATCCGAAAATTAACAATGTTTAGCAATTATGCCCAATAATGCAAAAGCAAAAACAATGATTATAAAAGTTGTCTAATTTCTGTCTCTCTGTAGCTTGTGCAGCTATAAACTGCTATTTATGCTTTTTAATCCTGTCCTAACCCCAGACCAAATTAAGGGCCTCTGAATAAGCTTTCCGACAAGGTATCATATTCCTTAATTGGGCTTAAGATTAGTAAGTTAGGCCCATTTAAGTGAAGGAATATCATGGACTGCGCACTGATCCGCGCCAGAGAACTCGGGACCCAATTTAGCCTTGATTTTGGAATAATTTGACAATTCTTGTGAACCTGAAATTGTAGGTCCCATCCTTATCTTTCTAGGGACAATAAGATCATCAAAATCCGATATCTGTAGCTCTAATTATGCTCTGCGCAAGGCAACAAGGTCGGGATGAGTGAAAAATCCAAAAATTAACAATGTTTAGCAATTAAGCCCAATTATGCCCAATAATATAAAAGTAAAAGCAATGATTGTAAAAGTTGTCTAATTTCCGTCTCTCTCTAGCTTGTGCGGCTGGAAACTGCTATTTATGCTTATTAATCCTGACCTAACCCTTGACCAAATCAAGGGCCTTTGAATAAGCTTTCCAACAAGGCATCATATGCCTTAATTGGGCTTAAGATGAGTAAGTTAGGCACATTTAAGTGAAAGAACATCATGGACTG
Source organism: Sophora flavescens (assembly GCA_030762895.1). Taxonomy (NCBI): domain Eukaryota; kingdom Viridiplantae; phylum Streptophyta; class Magnoliopsida; order Fabales; family Fabaceae; genus Sophora; species Sophora flavescens. The sequence goes on from JAUPTC010000020.1 coordinate 299,656, forward strand.
CACACTAACCCGTGCCAGAGAACTCGGGACCTAATTTAGCCTTGATTTTGGCCAAATTTGACAATTCTTGCGACACCCGAAATTGTAGGTCTCTTCCTTATCTTTCTAGGGACTGCAAGATCACCAAAATCCGATATCTGTAGCTCCAGTTATGCTCTGCGCAAGGCAACAAGGTTAAGATAAGAGAAAAATCCGAAAATTAACAATGTTTTGTAATTAAGCCCAATTAATGCCAATAATGTAAAAGTAAAAACAATGATTGTAAAAGTTGTCTAATTTCCATCTTTCTCAGGCTTGTGCTGCTGTAAACTTCTATTTTTGCTTATTAATCCTGACCTAACCCTAGACCAAATTAAGGGCCTCTGAATAAGCTTTCTAACAAGGTATCATATGCCTTAATTGGGCTTAAGATGAGTAATTTAGGCCCATTTAAGTGAAGGAACATCATGGTTTGCGCACTGATCCGCGCCAGAGAACTCGGGACCCAATTTAGCCTTGATTTTGGTCTAATTTGACAATTCTTGTGACACTTGACATTGTAGGTCTCTTCCTTATCTTTCTAGGGACAGCAAGATCACCAAAATCCGATATCTGTAGCTCTAGTTATACTCTGCGCATGGCAACTAGACTGGGATGAGTGAAAAATCCGAAAATTAACTATGTTTAGCAATTAAGCCCAATTAAGCCCAATAATGTAAAACCAACAACAATGATTGTAAAAGTTGTCTAATTTCCTTCTCTCTCTAGCTTGTGCGGCTGTAAACTGCTATTTATGCTTTTTAATCCCGACCTAACCCTAGACCAAATTAAGGGCCTCTGAATAAGCTTTCCAACAAGGTATCATATGCCTTAATTGGGCTTAAGATTAGTAAGTTAGGCCCATTTAAGTGAAGGAATATCATGGACTGCGCACTGATCCGCGCCAGAGAACTCAGGACCCAATTTAGCCTTGATTTTGGAATAATTTGACAATTCTTGTGAACCTGAAATTGTAGGTCCCTTCCTTATCTTTCTAGGGACAACAAGATTATCAAAATCCGATATCTGTAGCTCTAGTTATGCTCTGCACAAGGCAACATGGTCAGGAAGAGTGAAAAATCCGAAAATTTACAATGTTTAGCAATTATGCCCAATAATGTAAAAGCAAAAACAATGATTGTAAAAGTTGTCTAATTTCCGTCTTTCTCAGGCTTGTGCTACTATAAACTGCTATTTTTGCTTATTAATCTTGACCTAACCCTAGACGAAATTAAGGGCCTCTGAATAAGCTTTCTAACAAGGTATCATATGCCTTAATTGGGCTTAAGATGAGTAAGTTAGGCCCATTTAAGTGAAGGAACATCATGGATTGTGCACTGATCCGCGCTAGAGAACTCGGGACCCAATTTAGCCTTGGTTTTGGTCTAATTTGACAATTCTTGTGAAACCTGACATTGTAGGTCTCTTCCTTATCTTTCTAGGGACAGCAAGATCACCAAAATCCGATATCTGTAGCTCAAGTTATACTCTGCGCATGGCAACAAGACTGGGATGAATGAAAAATCCGAAAATTAACCATGTTTAGCAATTAAGCCCAATTAAGCCCAATAATGTAAAAGCAAAAACAATGATTGTAAAAGTTTTCTAATTTCAGTCTCTCTCTGACTTTTGCGGCTGTAAACTGCTATTTATGCTTATTAATCCGGACCTAACCCTAGACCAAATTTAGGGCCTCTGAATAAGCTTTCCAACAAGGTATCATATGCCTTAATTCGGCTAAAGATGAGCAAGTAAGGCCCATTTAAGTAAAGGAACAGCATGGAGGGAGCACTGATCCGTGCCAGAGAACTTGGGACCCGATTTAGCCTTGATTTTGGTCTAATTTGACAATTCTTGTGAAACCTGAAATTGTAGGACTCTTCCTTATCTTTCCAGGGACATCAAGATCACCAAAATCCGATATCTGTAGCTCTAGTTATGTTCTGCGCATGGAAACAAGACTGGCATGAGTGAAAAATCCGAAAATTAACTATGTTTAGCAATTAAGTCCAATTAAGCCCAATAATGTAAAACCAAAAATAATGATTGTAAAAGTTGTCTAATTTCCTTCTCTCTCTGACTTGTACGGACATAAACTGCTATTTATGCTTATTAATTTTGACCTAACCCTAGACCAAATTAAGGTCCTCTGAATAAGCTTTCCAACAAAGTATCATATGCCTTAATTGGGCTTAAGATGAGTAAGTTAGGCCCATTTAAGTGAAGGAACATCATGGACTGCGCACTGATCCGCGCCAGAGTACTCGGGAACCAATTTAGCCCTGATTTTGGTCTAATTTGACAATTATTGTGAAACCTGAAATTGTTGGTCTCTTCCTTATCTTTCTAGAGACAACAAGATCACCAAAATCCGAAATCTATAGCTCTAGTTATGCTCTGCGCAAGGCAAGAAGTCGGGATGAGTGAAAAATCCGAAAATAAACAATGTTTAGCAATTAAGCCCGATAATGTAAAAGCAAAAACAATGATTGTAAAAGTTGTCTAATTTCCGTCTCTCTCTGGCTTGTGCGGCTGTAAACTTCTATTTATGCATATTAATCCTAACCAAATCCTAGACCAAATTAAGGGCCTCTGAATAAGCTTTCCAAGAAAGTATCATATGCCTCAATTGGGCTTAAGATTAGTATGTTAGGCCCATTTAAGTGAAGGAACATCATGGAACGCGCACTGATCCGCGCCAGAGAACTCGGGACCCAATTTAGCCTTGATTTTGGCCTAATTTGACAATTCTTGGGAAACCTGAAATTGTAGGACTCTTCCTTATCTTTGCAGGTACAGCAAGATCACCAAAATCTGAAATCTGTAGCTCTAGTTATGCTCTGCGCAAGGCAAGAAGTTGGGATGAGTGAAAAATCCGAAAATAAACAATGTTTAGCAATTAAGCACGATAATGTAAAAGCAAAAACAATGATAGTAAAAGTTGTCTAATTTCCATCTCTCTGCTTGTCGGCTGTAAACCTAATTATAATAATCTCGACCTAACCCTAGACCAAATTAAGGGCCTCCAATAAGCTTTCCAACAAGGTATCATATGCTAATTGGGCTTAAGATGAGTATGTTAGGCCCATTTAAGCGAAGGAACATCATGGACGCCCGATCCCCCAGAGAACTCGGGACCCAATTTACCCTTGATTTCGACCTAATTTAACAATTATTGTGAAACCTGAAATTGTTGGTCTCTTCCTTATCTTTCTAGGGACAACAAAATCACCAAAATCCGATATCTGTAGCTCTAGTTATGCTCTGCGCAAGGCAACAGGTTCAGGATGAGTGAAAAATCCAAAAATTAACAATGTTTAGCAATTAAGCCCAATAATGTAAAAGCAAAAACAATGATTGTAAAAGTTGTCTAATATCCGTCTCTCTATGGTTTGTTTGACTCTAAACTGCTATTAATACTTATTAATCCTGACCTAACCCTAGACCACATTAAGGGCCTCTGAAAAAGCTTTCCCACCAGGTATCATATGCCATAGTTGGGCTTAAGATGTGTAAGTTGGGACCATTTAAGTGAAGGAACATCATGGACTGTGCACTGATCCGCACAAGAGAACTCGGGACCCAATTTAGCCTTGATTTGGGCCTAATTTGACAATTCTTGTGAAATTGTAGGTCTCTTCCTTATCTTTCTAGGGACAGCAAGATCACCAAAATCTGATATCTGTAGCTATAGTTATGCTCTGTGCAAGGCAACAATGTCAGGATGAGTGAAAAATCCGAAAATTAACAATGTTTAGCAATTAAGCCCAATATTGTAAAAGCAAAAACAATGATTGTAAATGTTGTCTAATTTCAGTCTCTCTCTGGCTTGTGCGGCTGTAAACTGCTATTTATGCTTAGTAATCCTGACCTAACCATAGACCAAATTATGGGCCTCTGAATAAGCTTTCCAACAAGGTATCATATGCCTTAATTGGGCTTAAGATGAGTAAGTTAGGCCCACTTAAGTGAAGGAACATCATGGACTGCGGACTGATCCGCGCCAGAGAAATCGGGATCCAATTTTGCCTTGATTTTGGGCTAATTGACAATTCTTGTGAAATTGTAGGTCTCTTCCTTATCTTTCTAGGGACATCAAGATCACCAAAATCCGATATCTGTAGCTCTAGTTATGCTCTGCGCAAGGCAACAAGGTCAGGATGAGTGAAAAAAACCGAAAATTAACAATATTTAGCAATTAATCCCAATAATCTAAAAGCAAAAACAATTATTATAAAAGTTGTCTAATTTCCGTCTCTCTCTTGCTTGTGCGGCTGTAAACTGCTATTTATGCTTATTAATCCTCACCTAACCCTTGACCAAATTAAGGACTTCTGAATAAGCATTCCAACATAGTATCATATGCCTTAATAAGGCTTAAGATGAGTATGTTATGCCCATTTAAGTGAATGAACATCATGGACTTCGCACTGATCCGCGCCAGAGAACTCGGGACCAAATTTAGCCTCTATTTTGGCCTAATTTGACAATTCTTGTGAAACATGACATTGTAGGCCACTTCCTTATCTTTCTAGGGACAGCAAGATCACCAAAATCCGATATATGTAGCTCTAGTTGTGCTCTGCGCAAGGCAACAAGGTCAGGATGAGTGAAAAATCCGAAAATTAACAACATTTAGCAATTAAGCCCAATTAAGCCCAATAATGTAAAAGAAAAAACAATGCTTGTAAAAGTTGTCTAATTTCCATCTCTCTCTGGTTTGTGCGGCTCTAAACAGCTATTTATGCTTATTTATCCTGACCTAACCCTAGACCAAATTAAGGACCTCTGAATAAGTTTTCCAACAAGGTATCATATGCCTTAATTGGGCTTAAGATGTGTAAGTTAGGCCAATTTAAGTGAAGGAACATCGTGGACCGCGCACTGATCCGCGCCAGAGAACTTGGGACCCAATTTATCCTTGATTTTGACCTAATTTGACAATTCTTGTGAAATTGTAGGTCTCTTCCTTATCTTTCTAGGGATAGCAAGATCACCACAATCCGATATCTGTAGCTCTAGTTAGGCTCTGCGGAAGGCAACAAGGTCAGGATGAATAAAAAATCCGAAAATTAACAGTGTTTAGCAATTAAGCCCAATAATGTAAAAGCAAAAACAATGATAGTAAAAGTTTTCTAATTTCCGTCTCTCTCTGGCTTGTGCGGCTGTAAACTGCTAATTTTGCTTAATAATCCTGACCTAACCCTAGACCAAATTAAGGGCTTCTGAATAAGCTTTCCAACAAGGTATCATATGCTTAATTGGGCTTAAGATGAGTATGTTAGGCCCATTTAAGTGAAGGAACATCATGGACTGCGCACTGATCCTCGCCAGAGAACTCGGGACCCAATTTACCCTTGATTGTGGCCTAATTTAACAATTATTGTGACACCTGAATTTGTTGGCCTCTTCCTTATCTTTCTAGGGACAGCAATATCACCAAAATCCGATATCTGTAGCTCTAGTTATGCTCTGCGCAAGGCAACAGGTTCAGGATGAGTGAAAAATCCGAAAACTAACAATGTTTAGCAATTAAGCCCAATAATGTAAAAGCGAAAACAATGATTGTAAAAGTTGTCTATTTTCCGTCTCTCTCTTGCTTGTGCGGCTGTAAACTGATATTTATGCTTATTAATCCTAACCTAACTCAAGACCAAATTAAGGGCCTCTGATTAAGCTTTCCAACAAGGTATCATATGCCTTAATTGGGCTTAAGATGAGTAAGTTAGGCCCATTTAAGTGAAAGAACATCAAGGACTGCGCACTGATCCGCGCCAGAGAACTCGGGACCCAATTTACCCTTGATTTTGGCCTAATTTATCAATTATTGTGAAACCTGAAATTGTATGTCTCTTCCTTATCTTTCTAGGGACAGCAAGATCACCAAAATCCGATATCCATAGCTCTAGTTATGCTCTGCACAAGGCAACAAGGTCAGGATGAGAGAAAAATCCGAAAATTAACAATGTTTAGCAATTAAGCCCAATAATGTAAAAGCAAAAACAATGATTGTAAAAGTTGTCTAATTTCCGTCTCTCTCTGGCTTGTGTGGCTTTAAACGGCTATTTATGCTTATTAATCCTGACCTAACTATAGGATAAATTAAGGGACTCTGAATAATCTTTCCAACAAGGTATCATATGCCTTAATTGGGCTTAAGATGAGTAAGTTAGGCCCATTTAAGTGATGGAACATCATGGACTACGCACTGATCCGCGCCCGTGAACTCGGGACCCAATTTAGCCTTGATTTTGGGCTAACTTGACAATTGTTGTGAAACCTGAAATTGTAGGTCTCTTCCTTATCTTTCTACGGGCAGTAAGATCACCAAAATCCGATATTTGTAGCTCTAGTTATGCTCTGCGCAAGGCACCAAGGTCAGGATGAGTGAAAAATCCGAAAATTAACATTGTTTAGCAATTAAGCCCAATAATGTAAAACCAAAATCAATGATTGTAAAAGTTGTCTAATTTCCGTCTCTATCTGGCTTGTGCGGCTTTAAACTGCTATTTATGCTTAATAATCCTGACCTAACCCTAGACCAAATTAAGGGCCTCTGAATAAGCTTTCCAACAAGGTATCTAATGCCTTAATTGGGCTTAAGATGAGTAAGTTAGGCCAGATAAGCCTCTGGTTATCTAGTTTTATAACTAGTATGACCATGGCTTTTATGCCAAGTATTCGAGTTCAATCTCGTTTTTCACCCAAATTTAGATTTAATTGTCCTCAAGCAGCATTTTGAGTCTCTTAGGTAATTTTAGGATATTTTAGTTAATTTTGAGTCGAATAAAGCATTCATTGCTATTTCATATTTTCATGTTAACTTTGAATCAAGGGAATGAGGAAAACAGTGGAAATTGCAATCCTGGAAGAATTCACCCCATGAGAGGCTGCTCGCCTCGCGAGCCTGAGGACCAGCCTGAACAGCAGAATGTCATCCTTTCTGTCTCGCCTCGCGAATCACCACCTCGCCTCGCGAGCCTGAAGGATGATTGTGCCAGAGAATGCAACCCTTTCTGTCTCGCCTCGCGAACCATGTCTCGCATCGCGAGCCTGAAGACCAGAAGCCATCATGCCCAGGCCCTGATACTCATCACGAGCGTAATGAGAAGACACTTTCTGTCTCGCCTCGCAAGTGACTATTCGCCTCGCGAGAATCCAATTTTGAACTGGCACCATTTTTTATATCCGCATCGCGAGAGGCTGCTCGCCTCGCGAGCGCGTGCAGATTCTAAAGTTATAAGTTGTTGTTTAGGGCAGATTAGAGGACACTTTTTGCTAATCACTGTTTTATGAATTTTCTGAAGTTGTGTTGCGTTTTTCATGGAGAACTAATTCCCAGGATTAGTCTACTGTAATCGGTTTCCACCGACACATGAGGTTTTGTAATTCCCGGATTAGTTTGCTTCTTCCTTTCAATACTATCCTATATGTTCTGTTTGCTTAATTCAGGATTGTATAGAATAAGTATTGATTTATTTCGATGATTGTATGATTCTATACCTAATCGCGTTTGCTTAATTCGCATGTGTTCAATCGTGTTTGCTTAATTCACGAGAGCTTAACCCGTTTGCTTAATTCGGAATAGGAACATATATCTCGTAGTATCGATTACGCTTGTTAATTGTTGCTACAATCGAAAAGGGATTAGAATCTGCTTAGGGCATGGAATTATGAGAACCGATGATAGTGGGAAACTGAAAACAGTAGATTAATCGTTTTTAGCTTATTGATAAATCACTTAAATTGCTCTGTTTTCTGTTTTGTTTTCTTAATTGAATTTCAAACCAAACCCCCCAAAAAAAATTTGATTTTGGCTGTTAATAACAATCCAAGAGTCCTTGTGAGACGATACTCGAGTTGTCGCTCCCTAGCTACATATTTTTGTAAACCACTCGCTTTTTGACCCGTGCGCGACAGCGTGTCAAAATTGGCGCCGTTGCCGGGGACTCTTGTTGTTATTTTCGAATTTGTCGTTTTTGTTTTTCTTCTGAATTAGTCTGGCTACTAGGTCTACTTGTTCTGACTTGTGTGATTTTGATCCTGAAATTGAGAGAACTTTGCACACACGCCGTAGAGCAATTCGAGCTAGCACTAGTGGTGATTCTGATTCTGAACCCGTTTTTGATAACATGGCGGACCAAAGAACATTAAGGCAGCTTGCTGCCCCTGATGTTAATTACAATGGTTTGTGTATTGAATATGCTGATGTCGTTTCTCCCTTTCAATTACAATCTGGTTGAATACACTTGTTGCCAAGGTTTAGTGGTCTTGCAGGTGAGGATCCACATAAGCATCTGAAGGAATTCTAGGTTGTTTGCTCTACACCTTTGAGACCTGAAGGAATAACTGAAGATCATATCAAGCTGAGAGCCTTCCCATTCTCACTTCAAGGTGCTGCGAAGGATTGGCTATATTACCTTGAACCGAATTCCGTTACAACCTGGAATGATCTGAAGAAAGTCTTCCTAGAGAGGTACTTCCCTGCCTCCAGAGTTGCATCAATCAGAAAAGAAATATGTGGCATTAGACAAGGCAATGAGTCATTGGCCGAGTACTGGGAGAGATTCAAGAAGTTGGTGTCCAGTTGTCCTCAGCATCATATTTCCGAGCAGTTGCTGATTCAGTACTTTTATGAGGGATTGATGCCGATGGATAGAAACATTTTGGATGCTGCTAGTGGGGGAGCACTTATTGATAAGACTCCAGCTGCTGCCAAGCAATTGATTGAGAACATGTCACTCAACTCCCAGCAGTTCACAACCAGGAGCAATTCTGTTGAGACAAGGGGTGTGAATGAGATCCATGGTTCTTCTGCCAACAAAACCCTTGAAACTAGACTTGATGAGCTCACTTCTCTAGTAAAACAGTTGGCGGTGGATAAAGTTCCAACAACAAGGTTGTGTGGTATCTGTACTTCTCCTGAGAACCTGACCGATGCATGTCCCATTCTGAAGGATGAGTCAGTCACTGATTTGCCTCAGGCATATGCAGCCAATCTTTACAATCAAGTCAACAATCAGAACCGGTACAACATTCCTTACCTTTCCACTAATAAGTACCACCCCAATTGGAGGAACCACCCAAACCTTCGGTATGGGAACTCATCCACACAACAGCAGCTGATAGCACCACCACAGAATTCTCCCCAAGTGACCACCCCTGCACCTTCTAGACCTTCACTAGAGGACCTGATCAAGCAAATGGCTGAAAACAATCTCCAGTTTCAGCAGCAAGCAAATGCTAGTATTCATACTTTGCAGACACAGGTTGGACAGTTTCAGCAGTGAACGGATGCTAGCATTCATACTTTGCAGACACAGATTGGACAGCTTGCCACTTCGATGAATGCCATGCAGCAAGCTCAAGGATCGAACCAACTACCTGCACAAACAGTGGTGAATCCTAATGCTCCAAATCCTAATGTGAGTGCAATTTCTTTGAGATCTGGAAAAGTTGTAGAGGCAGCCCCTGAAAAAGATAAAAAAGACTGTTGAGGTAACACCTGAGCCTTCTGTTGTTGTTGAAGCCGAGAAAGAGTATGTGCCACCAATCCCCTTCCCACAAAGAGTACTGAAGAATAAAAATATTGTTGAGGAAGACAAGGAGAGAGAGATCCTGGATGTGTTTAGAAAAGTGGCGGTAAACATTCCGCTTCTTGATGTGATCAAGCAGGTTCCGAAGTATGCAAAGTTTATGAAGGATTTGTGCACACACAAGAGGAGGTTGAAGGGAAATGAGAGAGTCAACTTGGGACGAAATGTTTCAGCCCTTATTCAACCTAAGCCTGCGCCTGAGAAGGTTACAGTTTCAGCCCTCAGTCAGGCAATGCCACAGAAGTGCAAGGATCCGGGAACTTTTGCTATTCCATGCACCATTGGGGACAGTAAATTCGACAACTGCATGTTGGATTTGGGAGCTTCTATTAATGTCATGCCCACTTCTGTCTTCAACAACCTTGATCTTGGTCCTCTGCAACATACAGGTCTTACTATTCAATTAGCAAACAGGATCAATGGTCGCCCCATTGGAGTGGTAGAAGATGTGTTGGTACAGGTTAATGATTTTATTTTCCCTGCTGATTTTTACATCCTGGACATGGCAAGGGAAACAAATTCAAGCAGATCACCAATCATTCTAGGAAGACCGTTCATGAAGACAGCGAAGACAAAGATTGATGTTCACGACGGAACCATGTCCATGGAGTTTGGTGACATTGTTGCGAAATTCAACATTTTCAATGCTATAAAGCATCCCTTGGAGGAGCATTCTGTTTTTCAAATAGAGTTGCTCTCTGAGATTGTTGAGGACACTTACCATGACTTGGTTGCAGTTGCTGATTTCCCATCTTTTTCTGATTTTGATGATGTCTACTCATGTGCTGATTGCACTGACGACAGCCCTTGTCTTTGTTTGTGCTGAGATTGATGCTGCCATGCGGGGTGACAGTGTAGAGGAAGCCATTTGTTCAGCTGAAGTTCTTGGCAGCCCGGCTGCCCCAAACATACCATCTATTGAGCAGCCACCCTCCTTAGAGCTTAAGCCACTCCCTGGAAATCTGAAGTATGCTTACTTGGAGAGGAATGAAAAACTTCCAGTTATAATTTCCTCTAACCTTGATTCTGACAAGGAAACTAAGCTCTTGGAGGTTTTGAAGAGGCATAAGAAGGAGATTGGTTGGACCTTGGCCGACATACCAGGTATTAGCCCCTCCATGTGTATGCATAGGATTCTGTTGGAGGACGGGGCTAAACCAGTTAGGCAGCCCCAAAGGCGACTCAATCCCTTGATTCTTGATGTTGTGAAGAAGGAGGTAACAAAACTCTTGCATGCGGGTATCATATATCCTATCTCTGACAGTATTTGGGTGAGCCCAGTGCAAGTTGTACCTAAGAAGTCTGGACTCACAGTGGTAAAAAATGAAAGCAATGAACTTGTTCCCACTAGAGTCCAGAATAGCTGGAGAGTCTGTATTGACTACAGGAGGTTGAACCAAGCAACTAGAAAGGATCACTTTCCTTTGTCGTTCATCGATCAGATGCTTGAATGGCTAGCTGGTAAATCACATTATTGTTTTCTTGATGGTTTTTCAGGATACTTTCAGATCCACATTGCACCAGAGGATCAAGAGAAAACAACCTTCACGTGCCCCTTTGGCACGTTTGCTTACAGGAGGATGCCATTTGGTCTTTGTAATGCCCCTGGCACATTCCAGAGATGCATGATTAGTATTTTTACTGAATATATTGAGAATTTCATGGAAGTGTTCATGGATGATTTTACTGTTTATGGTTCCTCATTTGATGCATGCTTGCATAGTTTGAATCTTGTTTTGGAAAGATGCATTGAAACTAACCTTGTTTTGAACTACGAAAAATGTCATTTTATGGTTGAACAGGGAATTGTTTTGGGGCATATTATTTCTGAAATGGGTATTTCAGTAGATCCTGCTAAGTTTGATGTGATTTCTACACTGCCTTACCCATCTTGCGTTGGCGAGATTCATTCTTTTCTTGGTCATGCAGGTTTTTACAGGCGCTTCATTAAGGATTTCAGCAAGATAGCCCTTCCGCTGTCAAACTTGTTGAAAAATGATGTCATTTTCAACTTTGATGACAGCTGCAAGAAGGCGTTTGATTTCTTGAAGAAGGCATTGACCTCTACTCCCATCATCCAGCCTCTTGACTGGACCCTCCCTTTTGAGATCATGTGTGATGCTTCTAACTATGCTGTGGGGGCGGTCCTTGCACAAAGGGTGGGCAAGGCTGCCCATGTGATTTACTATGCTTCTAGGACCTTAGATTCTGCACAGGCTAATTACACAACCACTGAAAAGGAACTTCTAGCTATTGTTTTTGCTCTTGATAAATTTAGATCATATTTGCTAGGTTCCAAGGTTGTTGTTTTCACTGACCATGCAGCTTTAAAGTACTTGTTGAAGAAACCGGAAGCAAAATCGAGATTGATTCGGTGGATGTTGTTGCTCCAGGAGTTTAGTGTGGAAATTAAAGACAAGAGTGGAGCTGAGAATTTAGTGGCCGATCACTTGAGCAGAATAGAGAGGGATGAGGATCCTTCCCCCATTCAGGATGACTTTCCTGATGAGCAGCTTTTACAGTTACATGGGGTAACTCCTTGGTTTGCTGATATTGTTAACTACCTTGTTGCTGGTGTTTTTCCAACAGGTGCAACTAAGGCACAAATTCACAAACTTAAGAGTGATGCCAAATATTATGTTTGGGATGATCCATATCTTTGGAAATTTGGTAGTGATCAGGTAATTAGGAGATATGTCCCCGACTATGAGATTGAGTCTATTTTGCATTTTTCTCATGCTTCTCAAGTAGGGGGACATTTTGGGCCACAAAGGATTGCAAGAAAAGTCCTAGATTCAGGTTTTTATTGGCCCACTATTTTTAGGGATGCCTATGAGATTTACCGCACTTGTAAAGAGTGTCAGATAGTAGGTACAGCCATCACTCGTAAGAGTGAAATGCCTCAGCAACCTATGCTTTTCTGTGAGGTGTTTGATGTGTGGGGAATTGACTTTATGGGTCCTTTCCCTGCATCTTTTGGTTTCCTCTATATCCTGCTTGCTGTTGACTATGTTTCAAAGTGGGTGGAAGCTATCCCCACTAGGACTAATGATTCTAGAGTTGTTGCAAATTTTGTCAGGTCCAATATTTTCTGCAGGTTTGGAATACCTCGTGCTATCATAAGTGACCAAGGCACTCATTTCTGCAACCGCACCATGGAAGCTTTACTCCGGAAGTATGGAGTTGTGCACAGGGTCTCTACTCCATATCATCCCCAGACTAATGGGCGGGCTGAGATCTCAAACAGAGAGATCAAACAGATCCTAGAGAAAGTGGTGCAGCCAAATAGGAAGGATTGGAGCCGCCGTTTAGAAGACGCATTTTGGGCTCAAAGAACAACTTTCAAGACACCAATATGGATGTCTCCCTATAGACTTGTGTTCGGTAAGGCATGTCATCTCCCTGTAGAAATTGAGCACCGTGCTTATTGGGCGGTCAGAAGCTGTAATTTGGAAATGCAAAAAGCTGGCATTGAAAGAAAACTCCAATTACAAAGAGCTTGAAGAAGAGCCGAGGTGGAAGCCTATGAAAGCTCTCGAATTTATAAAGAGAAAACTAAGCACTTTCATGATAGGATGATTTCTAGGAAGGAATTCTCTGTGGGCCAGCAGGTTTTATTGTTTAACTCCCGCCTAAGAGTGATGGCTAGGAAACTTCGATCCAAGTGGATTGGCCCATTTGTTGTTACTAATGTTTTCCCTCATGGTGCAGTAGAAATAAAAAGTGCAGGTACCAACAAGGTCTTTAAGGTTAATGGGCAGCACTTGAAGCTATTCCATGAGAGCTCGGTGCCTGAGGATGCTACTGTTGAGGAGCTCTCCTTGGAAGAGCCCACCTACACTGCAACTTGATCAGGGAGCACCTTCTCCTTTCCCTCACTCTTATTTTATATTTCTATTCTTTCATTGAGGACAATGTATGGCTTAGGTGTGGGGGAGGGAACTAATTGTTTTGTTTTCTTTGTTTTTGAACTTAGCTCTTGAATAATTTGAGAAGATCAAGAGTTGTGTGCGAGTCTTGTGTCGGCAAGCTTGAATGGATTATGTTAACTTTAGCATAGATGGATTGCATGATATGTGTTGACTGTTGATGATTTCCCCCTTTGGTTTTGAAAGTTGAAAATTGACCCCCATGTGAAAAATTGAAAAATTGAACTTTGAGATATTTTGTTATGATTGCATGATTTATGATAAGTTTTGGGTGAAGGGGTGCACACACTAGGGACTGAATCTCGGCCAAACAATTTGCGAAAAATGTCCAGGTGAGGAATTTGAGCCTCCAACTTTGTTTTTAATTGTGTGAATCACTTTCAAGTTGCACTTTCCCGATTTTGCTTGAATCTCTTCATGGTTTGCATGTTTATATGGTTGCATCAAATGATTTAGGCAATTTTCTTTGAATTATATACTTGGCCTAAAAGAACCATCCCTAATGCATGTTCCCTAGTTAGCCACATTGAGCAATAGCCTATTGTTTCTTGATGACCCTATGTTATAAGCCAAAATCTGGAAAAACCATGTTAACCCAATCTTAGGATTAGGAGAGCATGGAAGCTTAGCAAGAGGAGTGTTGTAAGAAACTAAGTTTGGGGTGGCTACAAGGTTTGATATGTCATTCTGGGTTGAGAAAAAGAAAAAAATAAATAAAGGTTGATTCCAAAAAAAAAAAGGGGGAAAAGAAAAAAGTTGCCAAAAGAAAAGGGGAAAAACAAAAAGCTTAGCAAGGAAAAGGCTGTAGTCACCAAAAAGCAAAGAGAAAAGTGGAAAAAGGAATTTGAGTGGAAAATCAATGTGTCAAATGTTCATGCTCTCTTAGTTCCTAGGGACTTAAGCCTACTACCCTTGAAAATCCTACCCTTAGCCAGGCCCCACTACAACCTTTAAAAGCCCTTTTGATGTTGCATGGATGTTTCCGTGGGAACTTTGTTTGAGATGAAAATCAAATTCATGGGAAGTGCTCTTGGGAAGTGAAACTGAGTGAAAAAGTTGATAGCCTAGACAAATTGAGCAAATAAGTGAAATATTACATGCCCTTGTGAGGAAGGTTATTATTTGAAATTGGTGATCTCCCTTCTGTGTGTAACTCGGATCCCTTGCTTAGATTAATGATTGCATGAATAATGAATTTCTCAATTGTTCAAAGTAAATGAATGTGGGGATTCCATTGTTGCAAATGGGGGAAAACATTGAAGAAAAATTGTTTTGTTAAGATTGCATGAAAATTGTGCGAAGGTTGATTGAATCCTTTAAGCTTGCCAAGTTGAGCCTTTTTTGAGTTTTAGTTTGCTTGGGGACAAGCAAAGTTTAAGTTTGGGGTATTTTGATAAGCCTGTGGTTATCTAGTTTTATAACTAGTATGACCATGGCTTTTGTGCCAATTATTCGAGTTCAATCTCGCTTTTCACCCAAATTTAGATTTAATTGTCCTCAAGCAGCATTTTGAGTCTCTTAGGTAATTTTAGGATATTTTAGTTAATTTTGAGTCGAATAAAGCATTCACTGCTATTTCATATTTTCAGGTTAACTTAGAGTCAAGGGAATGAGGAAAACAGTTGAAATTGCAATCCTGGAAGAATTCTCCCCGCGAGAGGCTGCTCGCCTCGCGAGCCTGAGGACCATCCTGAACAGCAGAATGTCATCCTTTCTGTCTCGCCTCACGAATCACCACCTCGCCTCGCGAGTTTGAAGGCTGACTGTGCCAGAGAATGCAACCCTTTCTGCCTCGCCTCACAAACCATGTCTCGCCTCGCGAGCCTGAAGACCAGAAGCCATCACGCCCAGGCCCTGATACTCATCACAGGCGTAATGAGAAGACTCTTTCTGTCTCGCCTCGCGAGTGACTATTCGCCTCGTGAGAATCCAATTTTGAACTGGTGCCATTTTTTATATTCGCGTCGCGAGAGGCTGCTCGCTCGCCTCGCGAGCGCGCAGATTCGAAGTTATAAGTTGCTGTTTAGGGCAGATTAGAGGACACTTTTTGCTAATCACTGTTTTGCGAATTTTCTGAAGTTGTGTTGCGTTTTTCATGGAGAACTAATTCCCAGGATTAGTCTGCTGTAATCGGTTTCCACCGACACTTGAGGTTTTGTAATTGCCGGATTAGTTTGCTTCTTCCTTTCAATACTATCCTATATGTTCTTTCTGCTTAATTCAGGATTGTATAGAATAAGTATTGATTTATTTCGATGATTGTATGTTTCTATACCTAATCGCGTTTACTTAATTCGCGTGTGTTCAATCGTGTTTGCTTAATTCACGAGACCTTAACCCGTTTGCTTAATTCGGAATAGGAACATATATCTCGTAGTATCGATTACGCTTGTTAATTGTTGCTACAATCGAAAAGGGATTAGAATCTGCTTAGGGCATGGAATTATGAGAACCGATGATAGTGGGAAACTGAAAACAGTAGATTAATCGTTTTTAGCTTATTTATAAATCACTTAAATTGCTCTGTTTTTTGCTTTTTTTTCTTAATTGAATTCCAAACCAACCCACCCCCAAAAAAAATGATTTTGGCTGTTAATAACAATCCAAGGGTCCTTGTGAGACGATACTCGAGTTGTCGCTCCCTAGCTACATATTTTTGTAAACCACTCGCTTTTTGACCCGTGCGCGACAGCGTGTCAAAATTGGCGTGACAAGGCCCATTTGAGTGAAGGAACATCATGGATTGTGCACTGATCCGTGCCAGAGAACTCGGGACCCAATTTAGCCTTGATTTTGGGCTAATTTGACAATTCTTGTCAAACCTGAAATTGTAGGTCTCTTCCTTATCTTTCCAGGGACAACAAGATCACCAAAATCCGATATCTGTAGCTCTAGTTATGCTCTGCGCAAGGCAACAAGATCAGGATGAGTGAAAAATCCGAAAATTAACAATGTTTAGCAATTAAGCCCAATAATGTAAAAGCAAAAACAAAGATTGTAAAAGTTGTCTAATTTCCGTCTCTCTCTGGCTTGTACGGCTGTAAACTGCTATTTATGTTTATTAATCCAGACCTAACCCTAGACCAAAATAAGGGCCTCTGAATAAGCTTTCCAACAAGGTATCATATGCCTTAATTGAGCCTAAGATGTGAAGTTAGGCCCATTTAAGTGAATGAACATCATGGACAGCGCACTGATCCGCGCAAGAGAACTCGGGTCCTAATTTAGCTTTGATTTTGGCCTAATTTGACAATTCTTGTGAAACCTGAAATTCCAGGACTCTTCCTTATCTTTCTAGGGACAGCAAGATCACCAAAATCCGATATCTATAGCTCTAGTTATGCTCTGCGCAAGGCAACAAGGTCAGGATGAGTGAAAAATCCGAAAATTAACTATGTTTAGCAATTATGCCCAATTAAGCCCAATAATATAAAAGCAAAAACAATGGTTGTAAAAGTTGTCTAATTTCGTCTCTCTCTAGCTTGTACGGCTGCAAACTGATATTTATACTTAATAATCCTGACCTAACCCTAGACCAAATTATGGGCCTCTGAATAAGCTTTCCAACAAGGTATCATATGCCTTAATTAGGCTTTAGATGAGTAAGTTAGGCCCATTTAAGTGAAGGAACATCATTGACTGCGAACTGATCCGCGGCAGAGAACTCGGGACCCAATTTAGCCTTGATTTTGGGCTAATTTGACAATTCTTGTCAAACCTGAAATTGTAGGTCTCTTCCTTATCTTTCTAGGGACAACAAGATAACCAAAATCCGATATCTGAAGCTCTAGTTATGCTCTGCGCAAGGTAACAACGTCAGGATGAGTGAAAAATCCGAAAATTAACAATGTTTAGCCATTAAGCCCAATAATGTAAAAGCAAAAACAATGATTGTAAAAGTTGTCTAATTTCCGTCTCTCTCTGGCTTGTGCGGCTCTAAACAGCTATTTATGCTTATTAATCCTGACCTAAAACTAGGCCAATTTAAGGGCCTCTGAATAAGCTTTCCAACAAGGCATCATATGCCTTAATTGGGCTTAAGATGAGTAAGTTAGGCCCATTTAAGTGAAGGAACATCATGGACTGCGCACTGATGCGCGCCAGAGAACTTGGGACCAAATTTAGCCTTGATTTTGGCCTAATTTAACAATTCTTGTGAAACCTGAAATTGTAGATCTCTTCCATATCTTTCTAGGGACAACAAGATCACCAAAATCCGATATATGTATTTCAAGTTATGTTCTGCGCAAGTCAACAAGGCCAGGATGACTGAAAATCCAAAATAAACAATGTTTAGCAATTAAGACCAATTAAGCAAAATATTGTAAAAGCAAAAACAATGATTGTAAAAGTTGTCAAATTTCCGTCTCTCTCTGGCTTGTGCGTCTGTAAACTGCTATTTGTGCTCATTAATCCTGACCTAACCCTAGACCAAATTAAGGGCCTCTGAATAAGCCTTCCAACAAGGTATCATATGCCTTAATTGGACTTAAGATGAGTAAGTTAGGCCCATTTAAGTGAAGGAACATCATGGACTGCATACTAATCCCTGCAAGAGAACTCGGGACCCAATTTAGCCTTGATTTTGACCAAATTTTACAAATCTTAGAAACCTCAAATTGTAGGTCTCTTCTTTATCTTTCTAGGGACAGCAAGATCACCAAAATCCGATATCTGCAGCTCTAGTTATGCTCTGCGCAAGGCAACAAGGTCAAGATAAGTGAAAAATCCGAAAATTAACAATGTTTAGCAATTAAGCTCAATAATGTAAAAGCAAAAACAATGATTGTAAAAGTTGTCTAATTTCTATCTCTCTCTGGCTTGTGAGGCTGTAAACTGCTATTTATGCTTATTAATCCTGACCTCACCCTAGACCAAATTATGGGCCTCTGAATAAGCTTTCCAACAAGGTATCATATGCCTTAATTGGGCTTAAGATGAGTAAGTTAGGCCCATTTAAGTGAAGGAACATCATGGGCTGCGTACTGATCCCTGCCAGAGAACTCGGGACCCAATTTAGCCTTGATTTTGACCTAATTTTACAAATCTTGTGAATCCTGAAATTGTAGGTCTCTTCTTTTTCTTTCTAGGGACATCAAGATCACCAAAATCCAATATCTGTAACTCTAGTTATGCTCTGCGCAAGGCAACAAGGTCAGGATAAGTGAAAAATCCGAAAATTAACATTGTTTAACAATTAAGCCCAATAATGTAAAAGAAAAAACAATGCTTGTAAAAGTTGTCTAATTTCCGTCTCTCTCTGGCTTGTGCGACTCTAAACAGATATTTATGGTTATTAATCCTGACCTAACCCTAGACCAAATTAAGGGCCTCTGAATAAGCTTTCCAACAAGGTATCATATGCCTTAATTGGTCTTAAGATGAGTAAGTTAGGCCCATTTAAGTGAAGGAACATCATGGACTGCGCACTGATCCGCTCCAGAGAACTCGGGACCCAATTTAGCCTTGATTTTGGCCTAATTTGACAATTCTTGTGACACCTGAAATTGTAGGTCTCTTCCTTATCTTTCTAGGGACAGCAGGATCACCAAAATCCGATATATGTGGCTCTAGTTATGCCCTGCGCAAGGTAACAAGGTCAGGATGACTGACAAATCCAAAAATTAACAATGTTTAGCATTTAAGCCCAATAATGTAAAAGAAAAAACAATGCTTGTAAAAGTTGTCTAATTTCCGTCTCTCTCTGGCTTGTGCGACTCTAAACAGATATTTATGCTTATTAATCCTGACCTAACCCTAGACCAAATTAAGGGCCTCTGAATAAGCTTTCCAACAAGGTATCATATGCCTTAATTGGTCTTAAGATGAGTAAGTTAGGCCCATTTAAGTGAAGGAACATCATGGATCGCAGACCGATCCGCTCCAAGAACTCGGGACCCAATTTAGCCTTGATTTTGGCCTAATTTGACAATTCTTGTGACACCGAAATTGTAGGTCTCTTCCTTATCTTTCTAGGGACAGCAGGATCACCAAAATCCGATATCTGTGGCTCTAGTTATGCCCTGCGCAAGGCAACAAGGTCAGGATGACTGACAAATCCAAAAATTAACAATGTTTAGCATTTAAGCCCAATAATGTAAAAGAAAAAACAATGCTTGTAAAAGTTGTCTAATTTCCGTCTCTCTCTGGCTTGTGCGACTCTAAACAGATATTTATGCTTATTAATCCTGACCTAACCCTAGACCAAATTAAGGGCCTTTGAATAAGCTTTCCAACAAGGTATCATATGCCTTAATTGGTCTTAAGATGAGTAAGTTAGGCCCATTTAAGTGAAGGAACATCATGGACTGCGCACTGATCCGCTCCAGAGAACTCGGGACCCAATTTAGCCTTGATTTTGGCCTAATTTGACAATTCTTGTGACACCTGAAATTGTAGGTCTCTTCTTTATCTTTCTAGGGACAGCAGGATCACCAAAATCCGATATCTGTGGCTCTAGTTATGCCCTGCGCTAGGCAACAAGGTCAGGATGACTGACAAATCCAAAAATTAACAATGTTTAGCATTTAAGCGCAATAATGTAAAAGAAAAAACAATGCTTTTAAAAGTTGTCTAATTTCCGTCTCTCTCTGGCTTGTGCGACTCTAAACAGATATTTATGCTTATTAATCCTGACCTACCCCTAGACCAAATTAAAGGCCTCTGAATAAGCTTTCCAACAAGGTATAATATGCCTTAATTGGGCTTCGGATGAGTAAGTTAGGCCGATTTAAGTGAAGGAACATCATGGACTGCGCACTAATCCGCGCCAGAGGACTCGGGACCCAATTTAGCCTTGATTTTGGCCTAATTTAACAATTCTTGTGATACCTGAAATTGTAGGTCTCTTCCCTATCTTTCTAGGGACAACAAGGACACCAAAATCCGATATATGTAGCTCAAGTTATGCTCTGCGCAAGTCATCTTGGTCAGGATGGGTGGAAAATCCAAAAATAAACAATGTTTAGCAATTAAGCCCAGTTAAGCAAAATAATGTAAAAGCAAAAACAATGATTGTAAAAGTTGTCTAATTTCCGTCTCTCTCTGGCTTGAGCGGTTGTAAACTACTATTTATCGTCATTAATCCAGACTTAACCCTAGACCAAATTAAGGGCCTCTGAATAAGCTTTCCAACAAGGTATCATATGCCTTAATTGGGCATAAGATGAGTAAGTTAGGCCCATTTAAGTGAAGGAACATCATGGATTGTGCACTTATCCGCGACAGAGAACTCGGGACCCAATTTATCCTTGATTTTTGCCTAATTTGACAATT
Organism: Sophora flavescens; assembly: GCA_030762895.1. Classification (NCBI taxonomy): domain Eukaryota; kingdom Viridiplantae; phylum Streptophyta; class Magnoliopsida; order Fabales; family Fabaceae; genus Sophora; species Sophora flavescens. The sequence goes on from JAUPTC010000020.1 coordinate 320,474, forward strand.
CTTGTGAAACCTCAAATTGTAGGTATCTTCCTTATCTTTCTAGGGACAGCAAGATCACCAATATCCAATATTTGTAGCTCTAGTTATACTCTGCATGAGGCAACAAGGTCAGGATGAGTGAAAAATCCGAAAATTAACAACGTTTAGCAATTAAGCCCAATAATGTAAAAGAAAAAACAATGATTGTAAAAGATGTCTAATTTCCATCTCTCTCTGGCTTGTGCGGCTCTAAACAACTATTTACGCTTACTAATCCTGACCTAACCCTAGACCAAATTAAGGGCCTCTGAATATGCTTTCCAACAAGGTATCATATGCCTTAATTGGGCTTAAGATGAGTAAGTTAGGCCCATTTAAGTGAAGGAATGACAACGGGTCGAGCGTGCGCTCTGCGATTCCCGCAAGTGTACCGGTCTGTCGTCAAGTAATAAAAGATATCGAACCCACAGAGACTGTATTCCCGAATCGCAATTAATTTCGAATTGAGTGAATCTGGACTTTTTAGAGGATTTTTATGTTTTGAGTAAAAAGGGTTTTGAATTTGAAATTTAAAAGATAGATGAGCAGAAAACAATTAAAACAGAAAACAAATCTTTTTGGGGTTTTGATCTAAATGGATTCCTAGGGATTTGGGTTACCTTTGAGGCTGTTTATGTTGCTAATCTGATTTACCTTTGTTGATTAACGAAATTGCCTTGAAGGCGAGTTTATCCTCTAATAGCTTAAGCTCCCTCTCGGGTTACAAAAGCCGTGCCCAATTGACCCGACCCCTACTCTCGTGGTAGTCGATCCCAGATTAGACCCTTTGCGCTTCGTGACAACTCGTTGCTCCTCGAGGGACGGCTTCTGGGACACCCCGTTGTGCCCCATTGTATTATTACATTAAATCCTTAATTAGTTATTTACTTAATGTCGCGCGCTTATCGTTGAAAATACGTAAAAATTAAAAACTTAATTAATAATTAGATAACTTCTACAAATATACAACACACCAACTATTTTACATAAATACACACCTAAGTATCCTTTATCTTACACAACATTCTTATAACTAACGGAAACAAAACATCTTATGTGACTCACTGGCCTTAAACTAACTACACCACATTATTAGGATCAGTAGGTTGTTCTTCAACGTCAACTTCATATGGAACGTCGTTCAACTCTTCAACTATCTCCGTCTCGTATAGGGTTCCATCCATCTCCTCCGTAACATAGTCGTCCATATGGTCTTCTAACGAAACAAAGTAGATATACACCAAAATACAGAAATAGGGAGATAAGAAACAGTTCTATCATCATAAGTGGAAAAGATTCATAGCATATAATACAATAATAGTCATAGACACGCATCATTCAAAATCAACAATCATCCTCAATTCACTATATATCATCCTCTACCCTTCAACTCATGCAACTAGACCTTTATGCTGATGTGGCCACTACTACTCTCGTCACACATCCCTCGTTAGGGATGCCGGTCGATCGCCCAAGTGACACGTTCCCCACGCCGGTGCACATTCTTATCCATGGTAAGAATGCTCATGCAAAGCAATGACACTATAGCTGCACCTGTATCGTCGGTGCACACCCTGATTCTCTCTCTCACTCTGTCAAGGGTGCTCATGCAAAGCAATGACACTATAGTTGCACAACCTAAATTCTAATTTGGAACGGTCCACGAGAACTTCGGACCTCGTGTATCTCAAATACACGGTTATGAACACCAATGCAACATATGATTCTCACTGACTTTTATCAATAACAACCTAGTACCTCAAGCTTTTCCTCATAACCTCCACTTACATACTATATCACATTACTTCTATACCATAATAGCGAGGCACTTCTAATTCATATTCAAAACTCTCACCCAAACAAAATACCTCCGAGCAATATTTATCTTTCCTTAAAATCATCTAAGCATAGTATCAAACCCAGGCAGATCATGCATAACACATTAATCAACAGAATATTCAATTATCTCAATATCATATAAGGCAATTTATCACAACCAAATCATAATAGTTCAACCAAATAAATAACAAAGTCAGACTCTGTCACGACCGTGACAGACAACAAAGACAAGAATCCTACAACACAGAACCTGTCACGGCCTGGCCATGACAACCATCATGGCCGTGACAGACAGCAAACATCCTCAATATCATAATTATTCAAACACCGAAACAATACGTCACATGCAGATGGAATACCTCAACCAGCGTATCACAAACAGTCAAAAGTAAATAATTCAAACATCCTCAAATATGAATAATCAACCTAAGGCGATAAACCCACAATTCCCAAATCGTCATTGGTTTTACGGAAAAGATTTCAATACGATTTTGGTATTGTCGATTACTCGACCACTAGTAGGGTTTAGGTCGCCCTACACCATTATTATAAATTATATACTACTTATCGATTCCGACGATGGAATGGTTCTTTCTCCCACCTGAGTTTGCACCGAAAACACGTACTCGACAATCCTCGTTATCCCGCCACGAGTTAACACAATCACCTTCAACCAAACAACATAATTATAATTAATCAACTAACACCCATCTACGACACTTTAGGGCTAGGTTCGGCCAAGACTTAGAATTAGGTTTAGTCATCTTTTGGGTCCTAATTACTAGAGTCTTAACTAACATAGATTACTTATTACATGACTAAAATTTGAAACAAAATCCTCTAACCTTTAGGGTTAGGGTTTAGGCCAAGGGCTGACTTTTAGGGTTCAAAATCCTTAAAATTCTTAATCATGATTAAGTCATAGATTAATGATCCTTGATTAACCTAAATCATGGATTAGTGACTAAACAACTAAAGTTGAAACTCAAAACTTTCTAACTCTTTTATACATAGATTCGGCCTCAACATAATCTTAGGGTTAGGGTTCTTAGTTTAATAAACCAACTTGGATTTATTAATCATACATACTAATAGCTTGATTAACAAGATCATTAATGAAAACCATGAACAAAAACTCTACCAAACCTACTTTGATAGATTCGCCAAGGCTAGGTTTTCAAGAAAGAAATTTTTGATTGCTTCATGCTCTTGGATTTAGATAGTAGACATGATATCTAGAAGATAGAAAGTAGTTTCATCATCATTAGATTTTCCTAGGATTTATTATGATTTTTCAAAGTTCTAGGGTTTGAAACTTGAAAATGATGAACCACCATGATATAAGTCTTGAATCAAGAAACTATCTAAAGAACATAGGCATGATTAAGAACAAAGATTAGGATTTACCTCTTGAGAATCAATGATGAAGACAATCCAAGAACTTGCTTTGAGAAACTTAGAACTAAGAACTTAGAACTTTAGAGTTTTAGAAGACAACTAACCAAAGAACTAAATGAAAAGTGAGAGAAAGGTATTTATAGTGTAAGTGGCGACATCTCAAGAAGAATCTAGATGAAGATGAGTTGTCATGTTAAAAGGATCAAAGTGCAATTAAGTTCCAAGGACCACATTGCAAAGATTCCAATAGTTGAAGGACTAGTTTGCAAATAGACAATAAAATGTCATGATGATGATTTTTGTCACATTAAATGCTAGCTTATCTTTGACTTAGTTGGCTGATTTTGGTGTCATAGATATTTTAGAGAAAACCTAACTTGTTGAAGAAGATTTGTTGAAGAAGATTGTTGAAGAAGATTGTTGAAGAAAAATCAAGAATGATGAAGAAAAGTGTGGAACATTCTAGAAAAATCTTGATTCATCCATCAAATGAGAAAGTCATCTTCTCTCATGGGCTTATGTATTTGGGCTTGACACATTTGGGCTTAGTTTCATTTTCTTGTTTGTTGTGGGGCCCACTTGAAGATTTAAGCCTTTAAACCTAAGATAAGAAACTTAAATGGGCTTTATGGACTCAACTATGAACTAGAAAAGTTTGGGCTTCTAAGTCACGACCATTTAAGGTTAGAAACAAGGATTCTAGCCCAATCCACTTGAAAAAACGAAAAAAAACTAATTTAGGGACATAAGGGTAATTTACAGAAAGTTCATGGACTTAACTGTAAATTTCGAAATTTTCTATTTAACCCTGAAAAACCTTCTAGACTTAAAAATATGATTCATCCCATTGAATCATCTCAAAATCCTAATATAAACCCTCTATCCACTCTTAGAAACTCTAATTTCCCTTTCGTCGTCTACCCGATTACGTGTTCGCTTTGAAAAACGTAATTTATTTTATTTTTTTCTGAAAAAATTCTATCAATACAGAATCGTAGAAAATAAAATAATAAACTTAAGTCTTTCGTTCACGAATTAAAATTTGGTTTTCTGAGCAGTAAACTTTTACTGTCAGCGAAAACACAGAAAACGGCAGACCGGCTTCCGTCTGAATTTTCAACCAAAAACTTCCCCGTAACCTTATGAAAATAAGTATAACAAGGAAATGACCTTGGTTTATCCAAAATCATTTTCTAAGTCTCGGATAAAAATATATATTTATATATTTATTACCGACATTACAAAGCAGCGAAAATCGGGGTGTTACATTACTACCCCTCTTAGAAAAAAATTTCGTCCTCGGAATTTCTTAACTCAACACTAGACATCATCTTGTAATAGAATCTTAATCTAAAGCTCCAACAATATATTTCTCATCGTTGTTTTTCCCCTAGGTGACAGCGGTAACTTCATAACAAAATTCATTCTTATATCGTTCTATTTATCCTCAAAACAATCCATCACTACATTATATTCATTGTCCTTAACGTTTCACCTTGATCTATCATCCTTAAAGGACATAATTAAAACTTAATCATTTCATTCTTATTACTACTGATCCACTAGAGAACTTTATTTCAACATCTAACTCCCGCAATTAACACCACAATCAATTCCAACATTTAACTTCTACAATTAACCGCAATTAACACCACAATCAATTTCAACATCTAACTTCTATAATTAACACCTAAATCGAACTACCCTAACTTCCTACTTCATGTATCCAATCACAGTCTTAGTTCCTTAAAATGTATTTCACTATTCTAGATTATATCAAAATCACACCTTTCAAGTCTCCAAATAAACATCTCAACATTACGTAATATAAAATCAAAAGAACAATACCTGTTAGGATTATCTAACTTAACAAATTTGAATTTCTCTAGTAACCTCCATTTACATCGAAAATCATCTTTTCTGCTCATATTCAACTTAGGTGAAATTACTATATACACTTTCGTTTACTCTTCCGAAACTCATACAATCCATCTTAACTACGATCATTAATCATTGCCCTAGATTCCATAATGATACTATGCCTCGATCAACATTTGATTTATAGTAATTGTCTTACTCACTGATACTGATCTTAATCTTACCAGTCATATCTATATCTCAAAACTCCCATCACATCCTATTTATCCTACTATAGGGAAACAATACTTAGGTACTATACCTAGATTATATGTTGCTCAATCAAGTCTTTATTGCAATCCATAACCATCAGAGCTTAAGGAGAAATCCTAACTCACCATTTAAACAAGAACAACATATCATTATAGCCATTATCTCAAAAATAAAAGGCTACAAAGCTTCAACCAAATCAATCATATACTAGCTAAGCTCCAAACTAATTCGTTATCTCTTTATTATTTTCAAGGACTACCCATACTATCCAAATATATCAAGCTCTTAAGATAAAGTCCCCTTAATAACAATTATCCCACAACAATCTATACTTTCACTGTAATTGATTTTAAACAAGTATGAAAACCACAACTGACTAACTAAAAAAAAAAAACTTGCGGATTTCCGTTACCATCTTCCGACTTTCCCACCAAGAGCACGATTTCCACTTCCATAAGTTCATCGACAAGTGTTTACAATAAATGTCATATTCTTAACAACTATATGACACTGATGTCAAACACATACCTTATATGAGATCTGCAGAGTGAGAAGGTTCAGCTTCCGTCACTGTAAACACTCTCCCAGTGACCCACTGTCCGCAATCTCTAGCTATATGACCAGGTTTTCCACAGTGGAAGCAACTAGGTTTCTCCTTACAATTTCTAACATGATGAGGTCCTCCGCATCTAAAGCAAACCAAGCTCTTTTGCGGCTCCTGACCTGCTCCTGGATCTCTTCTCCTAGCTTCACCTCCATAACTTCCAGCTCCTTTACCAACAGCTACAGTCTGCTGCCCGTTTCTCTGTCTACACTTACGAGCATAATGACCTGGTTTACCACAATGGAAACAACTAGGTTTTTCCGTGCAATCTCTAAAATGATGCGATCCTCTGCATCCGAAGCAAGCATAGACTTGTTGTTGTTGATCCGATCTAACCACTAGTGTTGGTGCAGCTGTCTGCACTGGTTTAGTATATGGTCCCCATCTCCCTTGAGAACCACTCTCTACCCTCCTTGGAGAACCTGATCGATTAGGGCCTCGACTTCTTGGTTGTTTCATCTCAGCATCTTGCCTCTGGTCTATGCTGTCTATAGCACTGCAACTATCAACCAACTCCGGAAAACACTGAATATCTAAATACACTACAGCTCTTCGCAGCTCATGTCGCAATCCTTCTTCAAACCTTCTACACCGCCAATCCTCATCTGGGAATCTCTGATAGAATTCTGAAAACTTAATCAGAGCCTCAAAGCGTGATACATAATCGCCTACAGTCATGTTTCCTTGTCGAAGACTAGTAAACTTCCTCTCCTTCGCACGTCGGACTACATTCGGAAAATAATTCTCGAAGAAGCATTCAGTAAACAACTGCCAGCAGATAATCCTACCCTCTAACTCCAGTAATCTTATCTTACCTCTCCACCAAGACTCTGCTTCTCCAGTTGGCATGTATGCAGCATAAGTCACTTTCCTCCCCTCCATGCAGCGCATGGTGTCAAATATCTTCTCTATCTCTTGTACCCACCATTCTGCCTTCTTTGGGTCATAGTCCCCTCGGAACTGTGGTGGCTTCCCTTTTAGGAAAATAATCAATTCTGCCTCCTCAGTTTCAATGGCTGTTATTTGATTCTGCAGTTCCTGCTGCTCTTTGTTTATTTGTAGCATCTTCGTATTCTGCTGTGTTTGAAATAGCAAGGTAGCAGCTATCGTTTCCATGATATTGGGAGTCGCAGATGACTCTCCTCCATTTCCATTAGGATTAACCTCACCATTGTCAGCTCCAATGGTTCCCTCAGGAGTTCTATCGCTACTAATAATCGGACTTCTTCTTCCATTAGCCATGATTCTGTAACAGAAATCATCCTCTCTCATCAGTATGACATATAACACTACATAGACAGGTATATAAATACCATATGCCATACTAATGCTAATTATCGCATCGGGTTCGGACACACTACCCAACTTCTAAGCATAGTTAAAATCCGATGTGGACTCAACTAGACACGGCCAGTAACACATCCTAGACCTCACAATCCGATTAGAATCGAACTGCTCTGATACCACCAAATGAGACACCCCGTTGTGCCCCATTGTATTATTACATTAAATCCTTAATTAGTTATTTACTTAATGTTGCGCGCTTATCGTTGAAAATACGTAAAAATTAAAAACTTAATTAATAATTAGATAACTTCTACAAATATACAACACACCAACTATTTTACATAAATACACACCTAAGTATCCTTTATCTTACACAACATTCTTATAACTAACGGAAACAAAACATCTTATGTGACTCACTGGCCTTAAACTAACTACACCACATTATTAGGATCAGTAGGTTGTTCTTCAACGTCAACTTCATATGGGACGTCGTTCAACTCTTCAACTATCTCCGTCTCGTATAGGGTTCCATCCATCTCCTCCGTAACATAGTCGTCCATATGGTCTTCTAACGAAACAAAGTAGATATACACCAAAATACAGAAATAGGGAGATAAGAAACAGTTCTATCATCATAAGTGGAAAAGATTCATAGCATATAATACAATAATAGTCACAGACACGCATCATTCAAAATCAACAATCATCCTCAATTCACTATATATCATCCTCTACCCTTCAACTCATGCAACTAGACCTTTATGCTGATGTGGCCACTACTACTCCTGTCACACATCCCTCGTTAGGGATGCCAGTCAGTCGCCCAAGTGACACGTTCCCCACGCCGGTGCACATTCTTATCCATGGTAAGAATGCTCATGCAAAGCAATGACACTATAGCTGCACTGTATCGTCGGTGCACACCCTGATTCTCTCTCTCACTCTGTCAAGGGTGCTCATGCAAAGCAATGACACTATAGTTGCACAACCTAAATTCTAATTTGGAACGGTCCACGAGAACTTCGGACCTCGTGTATCTCAAATACACGGTTATGAACACCAATGCAACATATGATTCTCACTGACTTTTATCAATAACAACCTAGTACCTCAAGCTTTTCCTCATAACCTCCACTTACATACTATATCACATTACTTCTATACCATAATAGCGAGGCACTTCTAATTCATATTCAAAACTCTCACCCAAACAAAATACCTCCGAGCAATATTTATCTTTCCTTAAAATCATCTAAGCATAGTATCAAACCCAGGCAGATCATGCATAACACATTAATCAACAGAATATTCAATTATCTCAATATCATATAAGGCAATTTATCACAACCAAATCATAATAGTTCAACCAAATAAATAACAAAGTCAGACTCTGTCACGGCCGTGACAGACAACAAAGACAAGAATCCTACAACACAGAACCTGTCACGGCCTGGCCATGACAACCATCACGGCCGTGACAGACAGCAAACATCCTCAATATCATAATTATTCAAACACCGAAACAATACGTCACATGCAGATGGAATACCTCAACCAGCGTATCACAAACAGTCAAAAGTAAATAATTCAAACATCCTCAAATATGAATAATCAACCTAAGGCGATAAACCCACAATTCCCAAATCGTCATTGGTTTTACGGAAAAGATTTCAATACGATTTTGGTATTGTCGATTACTCGACCACTAGTAGGGTTTAGGTCGCCCTACACCATTATTATAAATTATATACTACTTATCGATTCCGACGATGGAATGGTTCTTTCTCCCACCTGAGTTTGCACCGAAAACACGTACTCGACAATCCTCGTTATCCCGCCACGAGTTAACACAATCACCTTCAACCAAACAACATAATTATAATTAATCAACTAACACCCATCTACGACACTTTAGGGCTAGGTTCGGCCAAGACTTAGAATTAGGTTTAGTCATCTTTTGGGTCCTAATTACTAGAGTCTTAACTAACATAGATTACTTATTACATGACTAAAATTTGAAACAAAATCCTCTAACCTTTAGGGTTAGGGTTTAGGCCAAGGGCTGACTTTTAGGGTTCAAAATCCTTAAAATTCTTAATCATGATTAAGTCATAGATTAATGATCCTTGATTAACCTAAATCATGGATTAGTGACTAAACAACTAAAGTTGAAACTCAAAACTTTCTAACTCTTTTATACATAGATTCGGCCTCAACATAATCTTAGGGTTAGGGTTCTTAGTTTAATAAACCAACTTGGATTTATTAATCATACATACTAATAGCTTGATTAACAAGATCATTAATGAAAACCATGAACAAAAACTCTACCAAACCTACTTTGATAGATTCGGCCAAGGCTAGGTTTTCAAGAAAGAAATTTTTGATTGCTTCATGCTCTTGGATTTAGATAGTAGACATGATATCTAGAAGATAGAAAGTAGTTTCATCATCATTAGATTTTCCTAGGATTTATTATGATTTTTCAAAGTTCTAGGGTTTGAAACTTGAAAATGATGAACCACCATGATATAAGTCTTGAATCAAGAAACTATCTAAAGAACATAGGCATGATTAAGAACAAAGATTAGGATTTACCTCTTGAGAATCAATGATGAAGACAATCCAAGAACTTGCTTTGAGAAACTTAGAACTAAGAACTTAGAACTTTAGAGTTTTAGAAGACAACTAACCAAAGAACTAAATGAAAAGTGAGAGAAAGGTATTTATAGTGTAAGTGGCGACATCTCAAGAAGAATCTAGATGAAGATGAGTTGTCATGTTAAAAGGATCAAAGTGCAATTAAGTTCCAAGGACCACATTGCAAAGATTCCAATAGTTGAAGGACTAGTTTGCAAATAGACAATAAAATGTCATGATGATGATTTTTGTCACATTAAATGCTAGCTTATCTTTGACTTAGTTGGCTGATTTTGGTGTCATAGATATTTTAGAGAAAACCTAACTTGTTGAAGAAGATTTGTTGAAGAAGATTGTTGAAGAAGATTGTTGAAGAAAAATCAAGAATGATGTAGAAAAGTGTGGAACATTCTAGAAAAATCTTGATTCATCCATCAAATGAGAAAGTCATCTTCTCTCATGGGCTTATGTATTTGGGCTTGACACATTTGGGCTTAGTTTCATTTTCTTGTTTGTTGTGGGGCCCACTTGAAGATTTAAGCCTTTAAACCTAAGATAAGAAACTTAAATGGGCTTTATGGACTCAACTATGAACTAGAAAAGTTTGGGCTTCTAAGTCACGACCATTTAAGGTTAGAAACAAGGATTCTAGCCCAATCCACTTGAAAAAACGAAAAAAACTAATTTAGGGACATAAGGGTAATTTACTGGAAAGTTCATGGACTTAATCAGTAAATTTCAAATTTTCTATTTAACCCTGAAAAACCTTCTAGACTTAAAAATATGATTCATCCCATTGAATCATCTCAAAATCCTAATATAAACCCTCTATCCACTCTTAGAAACTCTAATTTCCCTTTCGTTGCGTCTACCCGATTACGTGTTCCGCTTTGAAAACGTAATTTATTTTATTTTTTTCTGAAAAAATTCTATCAATACAGAATCGTAGAAAATAAAATAATAAACTTAAGTCTTTCGTTCACGAATTAAAATTTGGTTTTTCGAGCAGTAAACTTTTCTTGTCACAATAAAACACGAAAAAAGCAGACCGCTTCCGTCTGAATTTTCAACCAAAAACTTCCCCGTAACCTTATGAAAATAAGTATAACAAGGAAATGACCTTGGTTTATCCAAAATCATTTTCTAAGTCTCGGATAAAAATATATATTTATATATTTATTACCGACATTACAAAGCAAATAAAATCGGGGGTGTTACATTACTACCCCTCTTAGAAAAAAAATTTCGCCCTCGGAATTTCTTAACTCAACACTAGACATCATCTTGTAATAGAATCTTAATCTAAAGCTCCAACAATATATTTCTCATCGTTGTTTTTCCCCTAGGTGACAGCGGTAACTTCATAACAAAATTCATTCTTATATCGTTCTATTTATCCTCAAAACAATCCATCACTACATTATATTCATTGTCCTTAACGTTTCACCTTGATCTATCATCCTTAAAGGACATAATTAAAACTTAATCATTTCATTCTTATTACTACTGATCCACTAGAGAACTTTATTTCAACATCTAACTCCCGCAATTAACACCACAATCAATTCCAACATTTAACTTCTACAATTAACCGCAATTAACACCACAATCAATTTCAACATCTAACTTCTATAATTAACACCTAAATCGAACTACCCTAACTTCCTACTTCATGTATCCAATCACAGTCTTAGTTCCTTAAAATGTATTTCACTATTCTAGATTATATCAAAATCACACCTTTCAAGTCTCCAAATAAACATCTCAACATTACGTAATATAAAATCAAAAGAACAATACCTGTTAGGATTATCTAACTTAACAAATTTGAATTTCTCTAGTAACCTCCATTTACATCGAAAATCATCTTTTCTCGCTCATATTCAACTTAGGTGAAATTACTATATACACTTTCGTTTACTCTTCCGAAACTCATACAATCCATCTTAACTACGATCATTAATCATTGCCCTAGATTCCATAATGATACTATGCCTCGATCAACATTTGATTTATAGTAATTGTCTTACTCACCGTCATCGATCTTAATCTTACCAGTCATATCTATATCTCAAAACTCCCATCACATCCTATTTATCCTACTATAGGGAAACAATACTTAGGTACTATACCTAGATTATATGTTGCTCAATCAAGTCTTTATTGCAATCCATAACCATCAGAGCTTAAGGAGAAATCCTAACTCACCATTTAAACAAGAACAACATATCATTATAGCCATTATCTCAAAAATAAAAGGCTACAAAGCTTCAACCAAATCAATCATATACTAGCTAAGCTCCAAACTAATTCGTTATCTCTTTATTATTTTCAAGGACTACCCATACTATCCAAATATATCAAGCTCTTAAGATAAAGTCCCCTTAATAACAATTATCCCACAACAATCTATACTTTCACTGTAATTGATTTTAAACAAGTATGAAAACCACAACTGACTAACTAAAAAAAAAAAACTTGCGGATTTCCGTTACCATCTTCCGACTTTCCCACCAAGAGCACGATTTCCACTTCCATAAGTTCATCGACAAGTGTTTACAATAAATGTCATATTCTTAACAACTATATGACACTGATGTCAAACACATACCTTATATGAGATCTGCAGAGTGAGAAGGTTCAGCTTCCGTCACTGTAAACACTCTCCCAGTGACCCACTGTCCGCAATCTCTAGCTATATGACCAGGTTTTCCACAGTGGAAGCAACTAGGTTTCTCCTTACAATTTCTAACATGATGAGGTCCTCCGCATCTAAAGCAAACCAAGCTCTTTTGCGGCTCCTGACCTGCTCCTGGATCTCTTCTCCTAGCTTCACCTCCATAACTTCCAGCTCCTTTACCAACAGCTGGGTCACTGCCCGCTTTCTCTGTCTACACTTACGAGCATAATGACCTGGTTTACCACAATGGAAACAACTAGGTTTTTCCTGTAATCTCTAAAATGATGCGATCCTCTCATCATCCAAAGCAAGCATAGACTTGTTGTTGTTGATCCGATCTAACCACTAGTGTTGGTGCAGCTGTCTGCACTGGTTTAGTATATGGTCCCCATCTCCCTTGAGAACCACTCTCTACCCTCCTTGGAGAACCTGATCGATTAGGGCCTCGACTTCTTGGTTGTTTCATCTCAAGATCTTGCCTCCGGTCTATCTTTGTCTATAGCACCGCAACTATCAACCAACTCCGGAAAACACCGAATATCTAAATACACTACAGCTCTTCGCAGCTCATGTCGCAATCCTTCTTCAAACCTTCTACACCGCCAATCCTCATCTGGGAATCTCTGATAGAATTTTGAAAACTTAATCAGAGCCTCAAAGCGTGATACATAATCGCCTACAGTCATGTTTCCTTGTCGAAGACTAGTAAACTTCCTCTCCTTCGCACGTCGGACTACATTCGGAAAATAATTCTCGAAGAAGCATTCAAGAAACAATCGCCAGCAGATAATCCTACCCTCTAACTCCAAGTAATCTTATCTTACCTCTCCACCAAGACTCTGCTTCTCCGGTTGGCATGTATGCAAGCATAAGTCACTTTCCTCCCCTCCATGCAGCGCATGGTGTCAAATATCTTCTCTATCTCTTGTACCCACCATTCTCGCCTTCTTTGGGTCATAGTCCCCTGAATCGTGGTGGCTTCCCTTTTAGGAAAATAATCAATTCCCGCCTCCTCGGTTTCAATGGTCGTTATTTGATTCTGCAGTCCTCGCCGCTCTTTGTTTATTTGTAGCATCTTCGTATTCTCGCTTGTGTTTGAAATAGCAAGGTAGCAGCTATCGTTTCCATGATATTGGGAGTCGCAGATGACTCTCCTCCATTTCCATTAGGATTAACCTCACCATTGTCGGCCCAATGGTTCCCTCAGGAGTTCTATCGCTACTAATAATCGGACTTCTTCTTCCATTAGCCATGATTCTGTAACAGAAATCATCCTCTCTCATCAGTATGACATATAACACTACATAGACAGGTATATAAATACCATATGCCATACTAATGCTAATTATCGCATCGGGTTCGGACACACTACCCAACTTCTAAGCATAGTTAAAATCCGATGTGGACTCAACTAGACACGGCCAGTAACACATCCTAGACCTCACAGTCCGATTAGAATCGAACTGCTCTGATACCACCAAATGAGACACCCCGTTGTGCCCCATTGTATTATTACATTAAATCCTTAATTAGTTATTTACTTAATGTTGCGCGCTTATCGTTGAAAATACGTAAAAATTAAAAACTTAATTAATAATTAGATAACTTCTACAAATATACAACACACCAACTATTTTACATAAATACACACCTAAGTATCCTTTATCTTACACAACATTCTTATAACTAACGGAAACAAAACATCTTATGTGACTCCACGGCCTTAAACTAACTACACCACATTATTAGGATCAGTAGGTTGTTCTTCAACGTCAACTTCATATGGGACGTCGTTCAACTCTTCAACTATCTCCGTCTCGTATAGGGTTCCATCCATCTCCTCCGTAACATAGTCGTCCATATGGTCTTCTAACGAAACAAAGTAGATATACACCAAAATACAGAAATAGGGAGATAAGAAACAGTTCTATCATCATAAGTGGAAAAGATTCATAGCATATAATACAATAATAGTCACAGACACGCATCATTCAAAATCAACAATCATCCTCAATTCACTATATATCATCCTCTACCCTTCAACTCATGCAACTAGACCTTTATGCTGATGTGGCCACTACTACTCCTGTCACACATCCCTCGTTAGGGATGATGCCACGCCCAAGTGACACGTTCCCCACGCCGGTGCACATTCTTATCCATGGTAAGAATGCTCATGCAAAGCAATGACACTATAGCTGCACTGTATCGTCGGTGCACACCCTGATTCTCTCTCTCACTCTGTCAAGGGTGCTCATGCAAAGCAATGACACTATAGTTGCACAACCTAAATTCTAATTTGGAACGGTCCACGAGAACTTCTGACCTCGTGTATCTCAAATACACGGTTATGAACACCAATGCAACATATGATTCTCACTGACTTTTATCAATAACAACCTAGTACCTCAAGCTTTTCCTCATAACCTCCACTTACATACTATATCACATTACTTCTATACCATAATAGCGAGGCACTTCTAATTCATATTCAAAACTCTCACCCAAACAAAATACCTCCGAGCAATATTTATCTTTCCTTAAAATCATCTAAGCATAGTATCAAACCCAGGCAGATCATGCATAACACATTAATCAACAGAATATTCAATTATCTCAATATCATATAAGGCAATTTATCACAACCAAATCATAATAGTTCAACCAAATAAATAACAAAGTCAGACTCTGTCACGGCCGTGACAGACAACAAAGACAAGAATCCTACAACACAGAACATGTCACGGCCTGGCCATGACAACCATCACGGCCGTGATGACAGAAAGCAAACATCCTCAATATCATAATTATTCAAACACCGAAACAATACGTCACATGCAGATGGAATACCTCAACCAGCGTATCACAAACAAATAAAAGTAAATAATTCAAACATCCGCAAATATGAATAATCAACCTAAGGCGATAAACCCACAATTCCCAAATCGTCATTGGTTTTACGGAAAAGATTTCAATACGATTTTGGTATTGTCGATTACTCGACCACTAGTAGGGTTTAGGTCGCCCTACACCATTATTATAAATTATATACTACTTATCGATTCCGACGATGGAATGGTTCTTTCTCCCACCCGAGTTTGCACCGAAAACACGTACTCGACGATCCTCGTTATCCCGCCCACGAGTTAACACAATCACCTTCAACCAAACAACATAATTATAATTAATCAACTAACACCCATCTACGACACTTTAGGGCTAGGTTCGGCCAAGACTTAGAATTAGGTTTAGTCATCTTTTGGGTCCTAATTACTAGAGTCTTAACTAACATAGATTACTTATTACATGACTAAAATTTGAAACAAAATCCTCTAACCTTTAGGGTTAGGGTTTAGGCCAAGGGCTGACTTTTAGGGTTCAAAATCCTTAAAATTCTTAATCATGATTAAGTCATAGATTAATGATCCTTGATTAACCTAAATCATGGATTAGTGACTAAACAACTAAAGTTGAAACTCAAAACTTTCTAACTCTTTTATACATAGATTCGGCCTCAACATAATCTTAGGGTTAGGGTTCTTAGTTTAATAAACCAACTTGGATTTATTAATCATACATACTAATAGCTTGATTAACAAGATCATTAATGAAAACCATGAACAAAAACTCTACCAAACCTACTTTGATAGATTCGCCAAGGCTAGGTTTTCAAGAAAGAAATTTTTGATTGCTTCATGCTCTTGGATTTAGATAGTAGACATGATATCTAGAAGATAGAAAGTAGTTTCATCATCATTAGATTTTCCTAGGATTTATTATGATTTTTCAAAGTTCTAGGGTTTGAAACTTGAAAATGATGAACCACCATGATATAAGTCTTGAATCAAGAAACTATCTAAAGAACATAGGCATGATTAAGAACAAAGATTAGGATTTACCTCTTGAGAATCAATGATGAAGACAATCCAAGAACTTGCTTTGAGAAACTTAGAACTAAGAACTTAGAACTTTAGAGTTTTAGAAGACAACTAACCAAAGAACTAAATGAAAAGTGAGAGAAAGGTATTTATAGTGTAAGTGGCGACATCTCAAGAAGAATCTAGATGAAGATGAGTTGTCATGTTAAAAGGATCAAAGTGCAATTAAGTTCCAAGGACCACATTGCAAAGATTCCAATAGTTGAAGGACTAGTTTGCAAATAGACAATAAAATGTCATGATGATGATTTTTGTCACATTAAATGCTAGCTTATCTTTGACTTAGTTGGCTGATTTTGGTGTCATAGATATTTTAGAGAAAACCTAACTTGTTGAAGAAGATTTGTTGAAGAAGATTG
This sequence comes from Sophora flavescens, assembly GCA_030762895.1. Classification (NCBI taxonomy): domain Eukaryota; kingdom Viridiplantae; phylum Streptophyta; class Magnoliopsida; order Fabales; family Fabaceae; genus Sophora; species Sophora flavescens. Next base: position 337,370 of record JAUPTC010000020.1, read on the forward strand.
TTGAAGAAGATTGTTGAAGAAAAATCAAGAATGATGTAGAAAAGTGTGGAACATTCTAGAAAAATCTTGATTCATCCATCAAATGAGAAAGTCATCTTCTCTCATGGGCTTATGTATTTGGGCTTGACACATTTGGGCTTAGTTTCATTTTCTTGTTTGTTGTGGGGCCCACTTGAAGATTTAAGCCTTTAAACCTAAGATAAGAAACTTAAATGGGCTTTATGGACTCAACTATGAACTAGAAAAGTTTGGGCTTCTAAGTCACGACCATTTAAGGTTAGAAACAAGGATTCTAGCCCAATCCACTTGAAAAAACGAAAAAAACTAATTTAGGGACATAAGGGTAATTTACGTAAAGTTCATGGACTTAATCAGTAAATTTCAAATTTTCTATTTAACCCTGAAAAACCTTCTAGACTTAAAAATATGATTCATCCCATTGAATCATCTCAAAATCCTAATATAAACCCTCTATCCACTCTTAGAAACTCTAATTTCCCTTTCGTCGTCTCACCCGATTACGTGTTCCACTGAAAAACGTAATTTATTTTATTTTTTTCTGAAAAAATTCTATCAATACAGAATCGTAGAAAATAAAATACTAAACTTAAGTCTTTCGCTCACGAATTAAAATTTGGTTTTCGAGCAGTAAACTTTATCACAATAAAACACAAAACGGCAGACCGGCTTCCGCCTCGAATTTTCAACCAAAAACTTCCCCGTAACCTTATGAAAATAAGTATAACAAGGAAATGACCTTGGTTTATCCAAAATCATTTTCTAAGTCTCGGATAAAAATATATATTTATATATTTATTACCGACATTACAAAGCAGCGAAAATCGGGGTGTTACAGCTTCTAACTCTCGTGATTTCAGTCCCAAGTCTGACTTCTATAGGTCTGACACCTAAGTTCACCGCTAGGTTCCTCCTTAGAATGTCTCAGTCATGTAAATAACCTAAGTTCACCGCTAGGTTCCTCCTTAGAATATCCACGCCTCGTTGATAAGTGGGGCCGGACTTTACGAGTGAAACACACTAGAAATCCTAAGTTCACCACTAGGTTCCTCCTTAGAACGTCTACGTCACGCAAATAAGCGGTCGCCGAATTTACGAGTGATTAACACGCTAGAAATCAGATCTAAAACAATAACAAAATCAACAACGATTTTACATCAAATCAACAACATTTACAAAAACTCAAGTGAGCCCCAATCCCTAGAAACAAACTACTACTCCAGTCTTGCCATGGAGATGACAAGTGGGTTGACAACATAGTGAAAATCGAAAAAGAGAGAGAGAGGAGGAGAAGAGAGATCTATGCCTAGAGTCCTTCTATGTGTGTACAAGTCTAAGATGATGGATGTGTATCCTTCATCCTATGATCTCGATGCCTTGATCCTTATTTATAGAAATTGGGAAGTTAGAGTCCCAATCCAACTCAAAATCTGATCTATTTCGGTTGCTTTCGATCCAAGTAATGCGCGCCACGGCCGTGATGGCCATCACGGCCATCCCGTGACGGATTCTGATTCTGGCCGTTTTGTCAAATTCCAGACTCTCGCGTGGCGAGCCTATGCTCGCGTCGCGAGCCCTCTGTTCATGGCCGTGTTCTGAATCACGGCTGTGGCCGTGATGGTCTCTGACTTGTGGTGGTCTTAGGTCACGGCCGTGATGGATATCACGGCTAGGCCGTGACAGACTCTGACTTCAGCCTTTGTTCTTTTTCAATTTTGCTCGATCATGGCCGTGATGGGCATCACGGCTAGGCCGTGATGGGCTCTGTTTGGCTCATTTTCTGCACTTTTAAATCTCCATCTTCATCCAAACTTCATCATCGTTGATCTTGAGCATTTTACCCTTGATTTCTGCAAAACAACACCCGAAAACCGCCTTACCCATTCCAAAGGAAAATTAACCTAAAATCTAATAAAAATATGCCTAAACTACATGAAAATGCATGCAAAATGATAGACAAAGATGATGTGAAATCACACTCATCAAATCACCCCAAGCTTAAAACTTTGCTTGTCCTCAAGCAATTACTCAGGCCATAAGATAAATCAATCAAAGCGTGGATAGTGAACCAAGAACCCTAGAAGCTAATCCAAGTGACAGGCATATTTAATAAGCACTCAAGAGATAATCAAGTTCAAGTTCAATTAGAAGCTTAGGTTCTTCAAGTTCATATTCTCACTGATTTGGGCACTCATCTCACCTCACTCAAGTATTTTAGGGTATATGACCATTCACTCCATTTCCTCAAGGAAAGTATTTTACCATAGGCTTGACTATTAACCAAATCTCTACTTTATTAATGAAAACACTTAAGAATCAAGAGGTCCTTTCCTTTGGTTGTAATGTGGCCGCGGGATTTATTGTAAGGTGGGAAAATCAAGGAAAGGGAATTTCAAGAAGGCTAGACAAATCATCAAACATTGCAAAGCATGACACCTTCTAAAATATCCCTTTTTGGGCTTTGGTTTACTTTTCCACCTTTCTTCCTTCTATTTTTTTTTTCTTCTTTTCTTTTCATTTCTCACTTTCTTTTGTCATCCCCTTCTCCATTTTTTTTTGTGTTTATTTCGTTTTTATTTATTTGGAGAAGGGGAGATTTATAGCTCAAGAGAAATTATTTTCTAGCTTTTTCATCCCATACTTTTTCCAACTACCATTTTGCCCTTTTTGTAATACTTTAAAAGGTGCCATACCAAGCATTATTTATCAAAGTAATTCAAGGTACCAAGAAAAGTATTTTTTTTTTCTTTTAGGCTCGAAACTGGGCAACTAAGGGGTAGCATTTAAACATTCAAAGCTCGGGAGGCCGGAAAAATACCTAGTGCCTCAATCATTTCCAAAAATGTTTTCAAAAATTTTTAAGTTTCGAAATGGTTTCAAGTCAAGTTCTAGAAAATACAGTCCAAGAGGAATTACAACACTCTATCACAAGAAATGGGGTAAATTTAGTGAATACCCCCTATTTGGCTCAAAATCTTACATTTAGTAGTTCAAAAATCAGTGAGGAACACAAATCTAAGGAACCACATGCTAATTATCAACTATCAAAAGTTTATCTCAAGAATTTTTATTTTTAGTCATATCACAAGAATAATGAAAAATTGGGTTCGAAAATTCACTATCTCAATTCATTTGGCTCCAAGTTCTCACAATTGGATGCATGTTCTAAGTGAGGGGCAATCTAAAGAATGTGATCATACCAATCTATGCCTATGTGAATGCAATATGAATGCAACAATGCATATGCAAAAATACCCTTACCCCAAGCTTGATTACTTACATTGTCTCCAATGTAAATAATCAAGTCGGAGAGAGGAGAAAAATGGAACAACTTACCGAGTCGGTAGCGGGTGTTGGCTCACATTCCAGTCGAAACTTGGGTGGAAATTTCATCACGGCCGTGAGGCTCATCACGGGTAGGCCATGATGCTCTCTGCCCTCAATGTCCTTCTCATCACGCCCGTGATGTGTATCACGGCTAGGCCGTGATCCTTTCTGTGCTCTTGTATTAGTTCATCACGGCCGTGACCACTGTCACGACCAGGGCGTGATAGCTTCTGACTTTATTTTTCTCTGCTCTTCTTCCCTTTCTCAACCTGAAAACACTAGACAACCCTATTAATGATTTTTTTGCCTCTTGATCTTCTCAAATTATTCAAGAGGTTAAATCAAAACAAAAGGAAAAGGGAAAGAAAAACTTGGGTTGCCTCCCAAGAAGCGCTTGTTTATGGTCTTAAGCTTGACCATACTTCCTTCAATCAACCGGGGTCGGCTGGGCGTAGAGGTGCCGGAACAATTCTCTTCCAAGGAACTCCTTCAAAAAGCCGTTTCTGCTCAAACGGCCAATAACGCTTCCGCTTCGCTCTTTTCTCTCGGAGCTTCCTTGCCTTCCTTCCTTCCGGCGGAAGTTTTGTTTCCGCATGGACAGCAACTCCTATTCCGTCACTGCTGGGTGCATCATTAGCCATGCATATCTTCGGAGTTGCTTCCATGTTCAGCTCTTCTTTTACCACTGGAGACGTGATACCAATTCTGCACACATGGCTCTCAAAAGGAGGGTTATTATAAGAGTTAGTAAAATGAAAATCGACCCTACCTTCCTCTACATTTAGAGAGAGTTTACCATTCCTTACGTCTATTAATGCTCCAGCGGTTGCCAAGAATGGCCTTCCTAAAATGATGGGGAATTTAGAATTCCCTTTCATGTCCAATACCAGGAAGTCGGTAGGGATGAAGAATTTCCCTACCTTCACAGGGACATCCTCTAGTATGCCTAGAGGAGTCCTAGTTGAGCCATCCGCGAATTGCAAGGAGAATTTGAACGGTCTCAACTCTTTACTTTCCAACCTTTCCATGATAGTGAGGGGCATCAAGCTTGCACTAGCCCCTAAGTCACATAAGGCTTGGTCTATTTGCATTTTTTCAATCGAGCAAGCGATAGAGAAACTACCTGGGTCCTTCAGTTTAGGAGGCATATTAGATTTGTTCATGACATTTGGCTCCTCAGTTAAGCTCTTAATTTCTACTTCCACTTGCTTTCTCTTGACCAACCTTTGTGGTAAAGGTATCGGGGGTTGGTACAGTGGTGGAGGGACGTACTTTGGTTCTGGCTCTTCATCTTCGCTCATGTCCTCCTCTGGTTCCACGTCCATTTCAGCTACCCCCACCCCAAGCTTATCATCCCTTAAGTGTATGGCATTACAATGCTCATTTGGATTTGCTTCGGGTTGCCCCGGGAATGTACCCTTAGGTCTCGAGTATGTGCTGGCTTGTTGGGCAATTTGGGTTTCCAGCATCTTGTTATGAGTTGCTAAGTTGTCGACCTTAGATGCTAGCTCCTTTATTGCTTCACTCACTGCCCTTCCTTGTTGTCTAAACTCCTCATTCTGTTTTGTCTGAGTTTCAACAAAACTTTCAAATAAAGTCTCGAGTTTAGATCTTTGTACCTGAGGATACCCCCTGTCTTGCTTGTCTTATTACCCTGGCCCTCTTGGAACTCATGGTTGAGCGTATTGCTGTAGTTGCCGTAGGAGAGGTAAGGGTTGTTCTTCCTTTGGTTGTAGGGATTTGGGGGAGCATAGTTGGGCAGTTTCGGGTTCGTGTCATAGAAGTTGTGACAAGAGTTCACTTGTTCACCCGAAGCGCCAGATCCATGAGCGATACCACGAGGGCATTCCATCATGTCATGTCCCTGCATTCCACAAATCTCACAAATAGTGTTAGTAGCACCTATTGCACTCACATTAGCTCTTTCAATCTTATCTAACCGTTTATTTAGTGAGTCAAATTTAGACATAATCAGATCAATGCTACTTACTTCAAACTTACCCCCCGAAATCTTGTTCGGGTTATTACCTCTTTCGGAACCCCATTGGTGGTAGTTGGTGAAGACATTCTCAATGATGTTGAATACCTCAGTTAGAGGCCTATTCATAAACGCTCCACCGGCTGTAGAATCAAGTGACACCTTCGAAGAGTAATCCAATCCGTTATAGAAGGTGTGCACTATTAACCACCTCTCGAGTCCATGGTGCGGGCAAGACTCCAGCAGTCCCTTGTAACGATCCCAAGCTTCCGACAATGATTCTCCGTCTTTCTGGAAGAAGCCGGTGATCTGGGTTCTTATGTAGGCCGTCTTGGATGGAGGGAAGAATTTCTCCAAGAACGCCTACTCCAGTTGGTCCCAAGTAGTCAGGGTGTTAGCGGGAATTTGCTTAAGCCAGGCCTTCGCCTTTCCAGTGAGAGATGAGGGGAACAATCTCAAACGCACAACATCGACCGAGGCTCCATTAATCCTGATTGCATCGGTGAACTCTAAGAATGTCTCTATGTGATCGGTCGGGTCCTCTGAAGGCAATCCTCCGAATTGATGTTGCCTAATCATGTTGATTAGCATGGGCGGTATGGTATAGTTTTCCGCCTCAATCTCTGGCCTTGCAATCCCAGTTCGCAAGCCTCTAGCATTTGGGGCTGCGTAGTCCTTCAAAGGCTTTGTATCCGGTTGATTCTCCATGAGTGGAATGGGAATCAACCTTTCTCCCTCTCTTTGTAGTCTTCTACGTCTGTGGAAGGTCCTCTCGATCTCCGGATCAACTTCACCAAGGCTCCCAAGACTTAGGGCTCTTTGCATATAACACACAGAGATGGATACAATAGAAGGAAAAGATTTTATTTTGTTTTTTTATTTTTTTTTAAATTTTTTTTGAAATTAAAAATCAAATAAAAAGAAAATTTCCAGAAAAATCAATTTCAATATCAATTGAAATTCGAAATGGCACAGTCCCCGGCAAAGGCGCCAAAAACTTGACAGCGGGTAGAGCGTGCGCTCTGCGATTCCGGCAAGTGTACCGGTCTGTCGTCAAGTAATAAAAGATATCGAACCCACAGAGACTGGGTTCCCGAATCGCAATTAATTTCGAATTGAGTGAATCTGGACTTTTTAGAGGATTTTTATGTTTTGAGTAAAAAGGGTTTTGAATTTGAAATTTAAAAGATAGATGAGCAGAAAACAATTAAAACAGAAAACAAATCTTTTTGAGGTTTTGATCTAAATGGATTCCTAGGGATTTGGGTTACCTTTGAGGCTGTTTATGTTGCTAATCTGATTTACCTTTGTTGATTAACGAAATTGCCTTGAAGGCGAGTTTATCCTCTAATAGCTTAAGCTCCCTCTCGGGTTACAAAAGCCGTGCCCAATTGACCCGACCCCTACTCTCGTGGTAGTCGATCCCAGATTAGACCCTTTGCGCCTCGTGATTTCAGTCCCAAGTCTGACTTCTATAGGTCCGACACCTAAGTTCACCGCTAGGTTCCTCCTTAGAATGTCTCAGTCATGTAAATAACCTAAGTTCACAGCTAGGTTCCTCCTTAGAATATCCACGTCTCGTTGATAAGTGGCCGCCGGACTTTATGAGTGAAACACACTAGAAATCCTAAGTTCACCGCTAGGTTCCTCCTGAGAACGTCTACGTCACGCAAATAAGCGGTCGCCGAATTTACGAGTGATTAACACGCTAGAAATCAGATCTAAAACAATAACGAAATCAACAACGATTTTACATCAAATCAACAACATTTACAAAACTCGGGCAGAGCCCCAATCCCTAGAAACAAACTACTACTCCAGTCTTGCCATGGAGATGACAAGCTGGGTTGACAACATAGTGAAAATCAGAAAAGAGAAGAGAGGAGGAGAAGAGAGATCTATGCCTAGAGTCCTTCTATGTGTGTACAAGTCTAAGATGATGGATGTGTATCCTTCATCCTATGATCTGATGCCTTGATCCTTATTTATAGAAATTGGGAAGTTAGAGTCTCAATCCAACTCAAAATCTGATCTATTTCGGTTGCTTCTGATCCAAGTAATGCACGCCACGCTGCGTGATGGCCATCACGACCAGGCCGTGACGGATTCCTTTCGCCGCGGTTTTGTCAAACCCCGGCCTCTCGCGTGGCGAGCCTATGCTCGTGTCGCGAGCCCTCTGTTCATGGACGTGTTCTGAATCACGGCCGTGGCCATGATGGTCTCTCGACTTGTGGTGGTCTTAGGTCACGGCCGTGATGGATATCACCTGCTAGGCCGTGATGCACTCGACTTCACCTTTGTTATTTTTCAGTTTTGCTCGATCATGGCCGTGATGGGCATCACGGCTAGGCCGTGATGGGCTCTGTTTGGCTCATTTTCTGCACTTTTAAATCTCCATCTTCATCCAAACTTCATCATCGTTGATCTTGAGCATTTTACCCTTGATTTCTGCAAAACAACACACGAAAACCGCCTTACCCATTCCAAAGGAAAATTAACCTAAAATCTAATAAAAATATGCCTAAACTACATGAAAATGCATGCAAAATGATAGACAAAGATGATGTGAAATCACACTCATCAAGGAACATCATGGACTGCGCACTGATCCGTGCCAAAGAACTCGGGACCCAATTTAGCTTGATTTTAGCCTAATTTAACAATTCTTGTGATACCTGAAATTATAGGTCTCTTCCCTATCTTTCTAGGGACAACAAGATCACCAAAATCCGATATATGTAGCTTAAGTTATGCTCTGCGCAAGTCATCAAGGTCAAGATATGTGAAAAATCCAAAAATAAACAATGTTTAACAATTAAGCCCAATTAAGAAAAATAATGTAAAAGCAAAAACAATGATTGTAAAAGTTGTCTAATTTTCGTCTCTCTCTGGCTTGAGCGGCTGTAAACTACTATTTATCCTCATTAATCCAGACCTAACCCTATACAAAATTAAGGGCCTCTGAATAAGCTTTCCAACAAGGTATTATAGGCCTTAATTGGGCTTAAGATGTGAAGTTAGGCCCATTTAAGTGAATGAACATCATGGACTGCGCACTGATCCGCGTAAGAGAACTCGGGACCCAATTTAGCCTTGACTTTGGCCTAATTTGAGAATTCTTGTGAAATCTGAAATAGTAGGGCCCTTCCTTATCTTTCTAGGGACAGCAAGATCACCAAAATTCGATATCTGTAGCACTAGTTATGCTCTGCGCAAGGCAACAAGGTCAGGATGAGTGAAAAATCCGAAAATTAACAATGTTTAGCAATTAAGCCCAATAATGTAAAACCAAAAACAATGATTGTAAAAGTTGTCTAATTTCCGTCTCTCTCTAGCTTGTGCGGCTGCAAACAGCTATTGATGCTTAATAATCCTGACTTAACCCTAGACCAAATTAAGGGCCTCTGAATAAGCTTTCCAACAAGGTATCATATGCCTTAATTGGGCTTAAGATGAGTATGTTCGGCCCATTTAAGTGAAGGAACATCATGGACTGCGTACTGATCCCTGCCAGAGAACTCGGGACCCAATTTAGCCTTGATTTTGACCTAATTTTACAAATCTTGTGAAACCTGAAATTGTAGGTCTCTTCTTTATCTTTCTAGGGACAGCAAGATCACCAAAATCCGATATCTGTAGCTCTAGTTATGCTCTGCGCAAGGCAACAAGGTCAGGATAAGTGAAAAATCCAAATATTAACAATGTTTGGCAATTAAGCCCAGTAATGTAAAAGCAAAAACAATGATTGTAAAAGTTGTCTAATTTCCGTCTCTCTCTAGCTTGTGCGGCTGTAAACTGCTATTTATGCTTATTAATCCTGACCTAACCCTAGACCAAATTAAGGGCCTCTGAATAAGCTTTCCAACAAGGTATCATATGCCTTAATTGGTCTTAAGATGAGTAAGTCAGGTCCATTTAAGTGAAGGAACATCATGGACTGCGCACTGATCCGCTCCAGAGAACTCGGGACCCAATTTAGCCTTGATTTTGGCCTAATTTGACAATTCTTGTGAAACCTGAAATTGTAGGTCTCTTCCTTATCTTTCTAGGGACAGCAGGATCACCAAAATCCGATATCTGTAGCTCTAGTTATGCCATGCGTAAGGCAACAAGGTCAGGATGACTGACAAATCCAAAAATTAACAATGTTTAGCATTTAAGCCCAATAATGTAAAAGAAAAAACAATGCTAGTAAAAGTTGTCTAATTTTCATCTCTCTCTGGCTTGTGCGACTCTAAACAGATATTTATGCTTATTAATCCTGACCTAACCCTAGACCAAATTAAAGGCCTCTGAATAAGCTTTCCAACAAGGTATCATATGCCTTAATTGGGCTTCGGATGAGTAAGTTAGGCCCATTTAAGTGAAGGAACATCATGGACTGCGCACTAATCCGCACCAGAGGACTCGGGACCCAATTTAGCCATGATTTTGGCCTAATTTAACAATTCTTGTGATACCTGAAATTGTAGGTCTCTTCCCTATCTTTCTAGGGACAACAAGGTCACCAAAATCCGATATATGTAGCTCAAGTTATGCTCTGCGCAAGTCATCTTGGTCCGGATGAGTGAAAAATCCAAAAATAAACAATGTTTAGCAATTAAGCCCAATTAAGCAAAATAATGTAAAAGCAAAAACAATGATTGTAAAAGTTGTCTAATTTTCGTCTCTCTCTGGCTTGAGCGATTGTAAACTACTATTTATCCTCATTAATCCAGACCTAACCCTAGACCATATTAAGTGCCTCTGAATAAGCTTTCCAACAAGGTATCATATGCCTTAATTGGGCATAAGATGAGTAAGTTAGGCCCATTTAAGTGAAGGAACATCATGCACTGTGCACTGATCCGCGACAGAGAACTCGGGACCCCATTTAGCCTTGATTTTTGGCTAATTTGACAATTCTTGTGAAACCTCAAATTGTAGGTCTCTTCCCTATCTTTTTAGGGACAACAAGGTCACCAAAATCCGATATATGTAGCTCAAGTTATGCTCTGCGCAAGTCATCAAGGTCAAGATAAGTGAAAAATCCAAAAATAAATAATGTTTAGCAATTAAGCCCAATTAACAAAAATAATGTAAAAGCAAAAACAATGATTGTAAAAGTTGTCTAATTTCCGTCTCTCTCTGGCTTGTGCGGCTGTAAACTGCTATTTATCTTTATTAATCCAGACCTAACCCTAGACAAAATTAAGAGCCTCTGAATAAGCTTTCCAACAAGGTATCATATGCCTTAATTGGGCTTAAGATGAGTAAGTTAGGCCCAGTTAAGTGAAGGAACATCATGGATTGTGCACTGATCCGCGCCAGAGAACTCGGGACCCAATTTACCCTTGATTTTGGGCTAATTTTACAAATCTTGTGAAACCTGAAATTGTAGGTCTCTTCTTTATCTTTCTAGGGACAGCAAGATCACCAAAATCCGATATCTGTAGCTCTAGTTATGCTCTGCGCAAGGCAACAAGGTCAGGATAAGTGAAAAATCCAAAAATTAACAATGTTTGGCAATTAAGCCCAGTAATGTAAAAGCAAAAACAATGATTGTAAAAGTTGTCTAATTTCCGTCTCTCTCTAACTTGTTCGGCTGTAAACTGCTATTTATGCTTATTAATCCTGACCTAACCCTAGACCAAATTAAGGGCCTCTGAATAAGCTTTCCAACAAGGTATCATATGCCTTAATTGGTCTTAAGATGAGTAAGTTAGGTCCATTTAAGTGAAGGAACATCATGGACTGCGCACTCATCCGCTCCAGAGAACTCGGGACCCAATTTAGCCTTGATTTTGGCCTAATTTGACAATTCTTGTGAAACCTGAAATTGTAGGTCTCTTCTTTATCTTTCTAGGGAAAGCAGGATCACCAAAATCCGATATCTGTAGCTCTAGTTATGCCATGCGCAAGGCAACAAGGTCAGGATGACTGACAAATCCAAAAATTAACAATGTTTAGCATTTAAGCCCAATAATGTAAAAGAAAAAACGATGCTAGTAAAAGTTGTCTAATTTTCATCTCTCTCTGGCTTGTGCGACTCTAAAGATATTTATGCTTATTAATCCTGACCTAACCCTAGACCAAATTAAAGGCCTCTGAATAAGCTTTCCAACAAGGTATCATATGCCTTAATTGGGCTTCGGATGAGTAAGTTAGGCCCATTTAAGTGAAGGAACATCATTGACTGCGCACTAATCCACACCAAAGGACTCGGGACCCAATTTAGCCATGATTTTGGCCTAATTTAACAATTCTTGTGATACCTAAAATTGTAGGTCTCTTCCCTATCTTTCTAGGGACAAGGTCACCAAAATCCGATATATGTAGCTCAAGTTATGCCCTGCGCAAGTCATCTTGGTCAGGATGAGTGAAAAATCCAAAAATAAACAATGTTTAGCAATTAAGCCCAATTAAGCAACATAATGTAAAAGCAAAAACAATGATTGTAAAAGTTGTCTAATTTTCGTCTCTCTCTGGCTTGAGCGGTTGTAAACTACTATTTATCCTCATTAATCCAGACCTAACCCTAGACCATATTAAGGGCCTCTGAATAAGCTTTCCAACAAGGTATCATATGCCTTAATTGGGCATAAGATGAGTAAGTTAGGCCCATTTAAGTGAAGGAACATCATGGATCGTCACCTTCGATCCATGACAGAGAACTCGGGACCCAATTTAGCCTTGATTTTTGCCTAATTTGACAATTCTTGTGAAACCTCAAATTGTAAGTATCTTCCTTATCTTTCTAGGGACAGCAAGATCACCAATATCCAATATCTGTAGCTCTAGTTATGCTCTGCGTGAGGCAACAAGGTCAGGATGAGTGAAAAATCCGAAAATTAACAATGTTTAGCAATTAAGCCCAATTAAGCCCAATAATGTAAAAGAAAAAACAATGATTCTAAAAGATGTCTAATTTCCATCTCTCTCTGGCTTGTGCTGCTCTAAACAACTATTTATGCTTATTAATCCTGACCTAACCCTAGACCAAATTAAGGGCCTCTGAATAAGCTTTCCAACATGGTATCATATGCCTTAATTGGGCTTAAGATGAGTAAGTTAGGCCCATTTAAGTGAAGGAACATCATGGACTGCGCACTGATCCGTGCCAAAGAACTCGGGACCCAATTTAGCCTTGATTTTAGCCTAATTTAACTATTCTTGTGATACCTGAAATTGTAGGTCTCTTCCCTATCTTTCTAGGGACAACAAGATCACCAAAATCCGATATATGTAGCTCAAGTTATGCTCTGCGCAAGTCATCAAGGTCAAGATAAGTGAAAAATCCAAAAATAAACAATGTTTAGCAATTAAGCCCAATTAAGAAAAATAATGTAATAGCAAAAACAATGATTGTAAAAGTTGTCTAATTTCCGTCTCTCTCTGGCTTGTGCGGCTGTAAACTGCTATTTATCTTTATTAATCCAGACCTAACCCTAGACAAAATTAAGAGCCTCTGAATAAGCTTTCCAACAATGTATCATAAGCCTTAATTGGGCTTAAGATGAGTAAGTTAGGCCCATTTAAGTGAAGGAACATCATGGATTGTGCACTCGATCCGCGCCGCAGAACTCGGGACCCAATTTACCCTTGATTTTGGGCTAATTTTACAAATCTTGTGAAACCTGAAATTGTAGGTCTCTTCTTTAACTTTCTAGGGACAGCAAGATCACCAAAATCCGATATCTGTAGTTCTAGTTATGCTCTGCGCAAGGCAACAAGGTCAGGATAAGTGAAAAATCCAAAAATTAACAATGTTTGGCAATTAAGCCCAGTAATGTAAAAGCAAAAACAATGATTGTAAAAGTTGTCTAATTTCCGTCTCTCTCTAGCTTGTGCGGCTGTAAACTGCTATTTATGCTTATTAATCCTGACCTAACCCTAGACCAAATTAAGGGCCTCTGAATAAGCTTTCCTATCATATGCCTTAATTGGTCTTAAGATGAGTAAGTTAGGTCCATTTAAGTGAAGGAACATCATGGACTGCGCACTGATCCGCTCCAGAGAACTCGGGACCCAATTTAGCCTTGATTTTGGCCTAATTTGACAATTCTTGTTAAACCTGAAATTGTAGGTCTCTTCTTTATCTTTCTAGGGAAAGCAGGATCACCAAAATCCGATATCTGTAGCTCTAGTTATGCCATGCGCAAGGCAACAAGGTCAGGATGACTGACAAATCCAAAAATTAACAATGTTTAGCATTTAAGCCCAATAATGTAAAAGAAAAAACGATGCTAGTAAAAGTTGTCTAATTTTCATCTCTCTCTGGCTTGTGCGACTCTAAAGATATTTATGCTTATTAATCCTGACCTAACCGTAGACCAAATTAAAGGCCTCTGAATAAGCTTTCCAACAAGGTATCATATGCCTTAATTGGGCTTCGGATGAGTAAGTTAGGCCCATTTAAGTGAAGGAACATCATTGACTGCGCACTAATCCACACCAAAGGACTCGGGACCCAATTTAGCCATGATTTTGGCCTAATTTAACAATTCTTGTGATACCTAAAATTGTAGGTCTCTTCCCTATCTTTCTAGGGACAAGGTCACCAAAATCCGATATATGTAGCTCAAGTTATGCCCTGCGCAAGTCATCTTGGTCAGGATGAGTGAAAAATCCAAAAATAAACAATGTTTAGCAATTAAGCCCAATTAAGCAACATAATGTAAAAGCAAAAACAATGATTGTAAAAGTTGTCTAATTTTCGTCTCTCTCTGGCTTGAGCGGTTGTAAACTAATATTTATCCTCATTAATCCAGACCTAACCCTAGACCATATTAAGGGCCTCTGAATAAGCTTTCCAACAAGGTATCATATGCCTTAATTGGGCATAAGATGAGTAAGTTAGGCCCATTTAAGTGAAGGAACATCATGGACTGTGCACTGATCCGCGACAGAGAACTCGGGACCCAATTTAGCCTTGATTTTTGCCTAATTTGACAATTCTTGTGAAACCTCAAATTGTAAGTATCTTCCTTATCTTTCTAGGGACAGCAAGATCACCAATATCCAATATCTGTAGCTCTAGTTATGCTCTGCGTGAGGCAACAAGGTCAGGATGAGTGAAAAATCCGAAAATTAACAATGTTTAGCAATTAAGCCCAATTAAGCCCAATAATGTAAAAGAAAAAACAATGATTCTAAAAGATGTCTAATTTCCATCTCTCTCTGGCTTGTGCTGCTCTAAACAACTATTTATGCTTATTAATCCTGACCTAACCCTAGACCAAATTAAGGGCCTCTGAATAAGCTTTCCAACATGGTATCATATGCCTTAATTGGGCTTAAGATGAGTAAGTTAGGCCCATTTAAGTGAAGGAACATCATGGACTGCGCACTGATCCGTGCCAAAGAACTCGGGACCCAATTTAGCCTTGATTTTAGCCTAATTTAACTATTCTTGTGATACCTGAAATTGTAGGTCTCTTCCCTATCTTTCTAGGGACAACAAGATCACCAAAATCCGATATATGTAGCTCAAGTTATGCTCTGCGCAAGTCATCAAGGTCAAGATAAGTGAAAAATCCAAAAATAAACAATGTTTAGCAATTAAGCCCAATTAAGAAAAATAATGTAATAGCAAAAACAATGATTGTAAAAGTTGTCTAATTTCCGTCTCTCTCTGGCTTGTGCGGCTGTAAACTGCTATTTATCTTTATTAATCCAGACCTAACCCTAGACAAAATTAAGAGCCTCTGAATAAGCTTTCCAACAATGTATCATAAGCCTTAATTGGGCTTAAGATGAGTAAGTTAGGCCCATTTAAGTGAAGGAACATCATGGATTGTGCACTGATCCGCGCCAGAGAACTCGGGACCCAATTTACCCTTGATTTTGGGCTAATTTTACAAATCTTGTGAAACCTGAAATTGTAGGTCTCTTCTTTAACTTTCTAGGGACAGCAAGATCACCAAAATCCGATATCTGTAGTTCTAGTTATGCTCTGCGCAAGGCAACAAGGTCAGGATAAGTGAAAAATCCAAAAATTAACAATGTTTGGCAATTAAGCCCAGTAATGTAAAAGCAAAAACAATGATTGTAAAAGTTGTCTAATTTCCGTCTCTCTCTAGCTTGTGCGGCTGTAAACTGCTATTTATGCTTATTAATCCTGACCTAACCCTAGACCAAATTAAGGGCCTCTGAATAAGCTTTCCTATCATATGCCTTAATTGGTCTTAAGATGAGTAAGTTAGGTCCATTTAAGTGAAGGAACATCATGGACTGCGTACTGATCCGCTCCAGAGAACTCGGGACCCAATTTAGCCTTGATTTTGGCCTAATTTGACAATTCTTGTGAAACCTGAAATTGTAGGTCTCTTCCTTATCTTTCTAGGGACAGCAGGATCACCAAAATCCGATATCTGTAGCTCTAGTTATGCCATGCGCAAGGCAACAAGGTCAGGATGACTGACAAATCCAAAAATTAACAATGTTTAGCATTTAAGCCCAATAATGTAAAAGAAAAAACAATGCTAGAAAAAGTTGTCTAATTTTCATCTCTCTCTGGCTTGTGCGACTCTAAAGATATTTATGCTTATTAATCCTGACCTAACGCTAGACCAAATTAAAGGCCTCTGAATAAGCTTTCCAACAAGGTATCATATGCCTTAATTGGGCTTCGGATGAGTAAGTTAGGCCCATTTAAGTAAAGGAACAACATTGACTGCGCACTAATCCACACCAGAGGACTCGGGACCCAATTTAGCCATGATTTTGGCCTAATTTAACAATTCTTGTGATACCTGAAATTGTAGGTCTCTTCCCTATCTTTCTAGGGACAAGGTCACCAAAATCCGATATATGTAGCTCAAGTTATGTTCTGCGCAAGTCATCTTGGTCAGGATGAGTGAAAAATCCAAAAATAAACAATGTTTAGCAATTAAGCCCAATTAAGCAACATAATGTAAAAGCAAAAACAATGATTGTAAAAGTTGTCTAATTTTCGTCTCTCTCTGGCTTGAGCGGTTAGAAACTATTATTTATCCTCATTAATCCAGACCTAACCCTAGACCATATTAAGGGCCTCTGAATAAGCTTTCCAACAAGGTATCATATTCCTTAATTGGGCGTAAGATGAGTAAGTTAGGCCCATTTAAGTGAAGGAACATCATGGACTGTGCGCTGATCCGCGACAGAGAACTCGGAACCCAATTTAGCCTTTATTTTTGCCTAATTTGACAATTCTTGTGAAACCTCAAATTGTAGGTATCTTCCTTATCTTTCTAGGGACAGCAAGATCGCCAATATCCAATATCTGTAGCTCTAGTTATGCTCTGCGTGAGGCAACAAGGTCAGGATGAGTGAAAAATCCGAAAATTAACAATGTTTAGCAATTAAGCCCAATTAAGCCCATTAATGTAAAAGAAAAAACATTGATTGTAAAAGATGTCTAATTTCCATCTCTCTCTGGCTTGTGCTGCTCTAAACAACTATTTATGCTTATTAATCCTGACCTAACCCTAGACCAAATTAAGGGCCTCTGAATAAGCTTTCCAACAAGGTATCATATGCCTTAATTGGGCTTAAGATGAGTAAGTTAGGCCCATTTAAGTGAAGGAACATCATGGACTGCGCACTGATCCGTGCCAAAGAACTCGGGACCCAATTTAGCCTTGATTTTAGCCTAATTTAACAATTCTTGTGATACCTGAAATTGTAGGTCTCTTCCCTATCTTTCTAGGGACAACAAGATCACCAAAATCCGATATATGTAGCTCAAGTTATGCTCTGCGCAAGTCATCAAGGTCAAGATAAGTGAAAAATCCAAAAATAAACAATGTTTAGCAATTAAGCCCAATTAAGAAAAATAATGTAAAAGCAAAAACAATGATTGTACAAGTTGTCTAAATTCCGTCTCTCTCTGGCTTGTGCGGCTGTAAACTGCTATTTATCTTTATTAATCCAGACCTAACCCTAGACAAAATTAAGAGCCTCTGAATAAGCTTTCCAACATGGTATCATATGCCTTAATTGGGCTTAAGATGAGTAAGTTAAGCCCATTTAAGTGAAGGAACATCATGGATTGTGCACTGATCCGCGCCAGAGAACTCGGGACCCAATTTACCGTTGATTTTGGGCTAATTTTACAAATCTTGTGAAAACTGAAATTGTAGGTCTCTTCTTTATCTTTCTAGAGACAGCAAGATCACCAAAATCCGATATCTGTAGCTCTAGTTATGCTCTGCGCAAGGCAACAAGGTCAGGATAAGTGAAAAATCCAAAAATTAACAATGTTTGGGAATTAAGCCAAGTAATGTAAAAGCAAAAACAATGATTGTAAAAGTTGTCTAATTTCCGTCTCTCTCTAGCTTGTGCGGCTGTAAACTGCTATTTATGCTTATTAATCCTGACCTAACCCTAGACCAAATTAAGGGCCTCTGAATAAGCTTTCCAACAAGGTATCATATGCCTTAATTGGTCTTAAGATGAGTAAGTTAGGTCCATTTAAGTGAAGGAACATCATGGACTGCGCACTGATCCGCTCCAGAGAACTCGGGACCCAATTTAGCCTTGATTTTGGCCTAATTTGACAATTCTTGTGAAACCTGAAATTGTAGGTCTCTTCCTTATCTTTCTAGGGACAGCAGGATCACCAAAATCCGATATCTGTAGCTCTAGTTATGCCATACGCAAGGCAACAAGGTCGGGATGACTGACAAATCCAAAAATTAACAATGTTTAGCATTTAAGCCCAATAATGTAAAAGAAAAAACAATGCTAGTAAAAGTTATCTAATTTTCATCTCTCTCTGGCTTGTGCGACTCTAAAGATATTTATGCTTATTAATCCTGACCTAACCCTAGACCAAATTAAAGGCCTCTGAATAAGCTTTCCAACAAGGTATCATATGCCTTAATTGGGCTTCGGATGAGTAAGTTAGGCCCATTTAAGTGAAGGAACATCATTGACTGTGCACTAATCCACACCAGAGGACTCGGGACCCAATTTAGCCATGATATTGGCCTAATTTAACAATTCTTGTGAAATTGTAGGTCTCTTCCTTATCTTTCTAGGGACAGCAAGATCACCAAAATCCGATATCTGTAGCTCTAGTTATGCTCTGCGCAAGGCAACAAGATCAGGATGAGTGAAAAATACGAAAATTAACAATATTTAGCAATTATGCCCAATTAAGCCCAATAATGTAAAAGCAAACACAATGAATATAAAAGTTGTCTAATTTTCGTCTCTCTCTGGCTTGTGCGGCTGTAAACTGCTATTTATGCTTATAAATCGTGACCTAACCCTTGTCCAAATTAAGGACCTCTAAATAAGCTTTCCAACACGGTTTCATATGCCCTAATTGGGCTTAAGATGAGTAAGTTAGGCCCATTTAAGTGAAGGAACATCTTGGACTGCACACTGATCCGTGCCAGAGAACTCGGGACCCAATGTAGCCTGGATTTTGGCCTAATTTGATAATTCTTGTGAAACCTGAAATTGTAGGTCTCCTCCTTATCTTCCTAGGGAACCAAAGATCACCAAAATCCGATATATATAGCTCTAGTTATTCTCTGCGCAAGGCAACAAGGTCAGGATGAGTGAAAAATCCAAAAATTAACAATTTTAGCTATTAAGCCCAATAATGTAAAAGCAAAAACAATGATTGTAAAAGTTGTCTAATTTCCGCCTCTCTCTGGTTTGTGCGGCTGTAAACTGCTATTTATGTTTATTAATCCAGACCTAACCTTAGAAGAAATTAAGGGCCTCTGAATAAGCTTTCCAACAAGGTATCATATTCCTTAATTGGGCTTAAGATGAGTAAGTTAGACCCATTTAAGTGAAGGAACATCATGGACTGCACACTGATCCACGCCAGAGAACTCGGGACCCAATTTAGCTTTGATTTTGGCCTAATTTGACAATTCTTGTGAAACCTGACTTTGCAGGTCTCTTCCTATTCTTTCTAGGGACATCGAGATCACCAAAAGCCGAAATCTATAGCTGTAGTTACGCTCTACGCTAGGCAACAAGGTCAGGATGAGTGAAAAATCCGAAAATTAACAATGTTTAGAAATTA
The DNA here is from genome assembly GCA_030762895.1 of Sophora flavescens. Lineage (NCBI taxonomy): Eukaryota > Viridiplantae > Streptophyta > Magnoliopsida > Fabales > Fabaceae > Sophora > Sophora flavescens. The sequence goes on from JAUPTC010000020.1 coordinate 356,704, forward strand.
AGCCCAATTAAGCCCAATAATGTAAAAACAAACACAATGATTGTAAAAGTTGTCTAATTTTCGTCTCTCTCAGGCTTGTGCGGCTGTAAACTGCTATTTATGCTTATTAATCCTAACATAACCCTAGACCAAATTAAGGACCTCTGAATAAACTTTCCAACAAGGTATCATATGCCTTAATTGGGCTTAAGATGACCAAGTTAGGCCCATTTAAGAGAAGGAACATTATGCACTGCGTACTGATCCGCGCTAGAGAACTCGAGACCAAATTTAGCCTTGATTTTGGCCTAATTTGACAATTCTTTTGACACCTGAAATTGTTGGTCTCTTCCTTGTCTTTCTAGGGACAGCAAGATCACCAAAATCTGATATCTGTAGCTCTAGTTATGCTCTGCGCAAGGCAACAAGGTCTGGATAAGTGAAAAATCCAAAAATTAACAATGTTTGGCAATTAAGCCCAGTAATGTAATAGCAAAAACAATGATTGTAAAAGTTGTCTAATTTCCGTCTCTCTCTGGCTTGTGCGGCTGTAGACTGCTATTTATCTTTATTAATCCAGACCTAACCCTAGACAAAATTAAGAGCCTCTGAATAAGCTTTCCAACAATGTATCATAAGCCTTAATTGGGCTTAAGATGAGTAAGTTAGGCCCATTTAAGTGAAGGAACATCATGGATTGTGCACTGATCCGCGCCAGAGAACTCGGGACCCAATTTACCCTTGATTTTGGGCTAATTTTACAAATCTTGTGAAACCTGAAATTGTAGGTCTCTTCTTTAACTTTCTAGGGACAGCAAGATCACCAAAATCCGATATCTGTAGTTCTAGTTATGCTCTGCGCAAGGCAACAAGGTCAGGATAAGTGAAAAATCCAAAAATTAACAATGTTTGGCAATTAAGCCCAGTAATGTAAAAGCAAAAACAATGATTGTAAAAGTTGTCTAATTTCCGTCTCTCTCTAGCTTGTGCGGCTGTAAACTGCTATTTATGCTTATTAATCCTGACCTAACCCTAGACCAAATTAAGGGCCTCTGAATAAGCTTTCCTATCATATGCCTTAATTGGTCTTAAGATGAGTAAGTTAGGTCCATTTAAGTGAAGGAACATCATGGACTGCGCACTGATCCGCTCCAGAGAACTCGGGACCCAATTTAGCCTTGATTTTGGCCTAATTTGACAATTCTTGTGAAACCTGAAATTGTAGGTCTCTTCCTTATCTTTCTAGGGACAGCAGGATCACCAAAATCCGATATCTGTAGCTCTAGTTATGCCATGCGCAAGGCAACAAGGTCAGGATGACTGACAAATCCAAAAATTAACAATGTTTAGCATTTAAGCCCAATAATGTAAAAGAAAAAACAATGCTAGAAAAAGTTGTCTAATTTTCATCTCTCTCTGGCTTGTGCGGCTAGAAAGATATTTATGCTTATTAATCCCGACCTAACCCTAGACCAAATTAAAGGCCTCCGAATAAGCTTTCCAACAAGGTATCATATGCCTTAATTGGGCTTGGATGAGTAAGTTAGGCCCATTTAAGTAAAGGAACAACATTGACTGCGCACTAATCCACACCAGAGGACTCGGGACCCAATTTAGCCATGATTTTGGCCTAATTTAACAATTCTTGTGATACCTGAAATTGTAGGTCTCTTCCCTATCTTTCTAGGGACAAGGTCACCAAAATCCGATATATGTAGCTCAAGTTATGTTCTGCGCAAGTCATCTTGGTCAGGATGAGTGAAAAATCCAAAAATAAACAATGTTTAGCAATTAAGCCCAATTAAGCAACATAATGTAAAAGCAAAAACAATGATTGTAAAAGTTGTCTAATTTTCGTCTCTCTCTGGCTTGAGCGGTTAGAAACTATTATTTATCCTCATTAATCCAGACCTAACCCTAGACCATATTAAGGGCCTCTGAATAAGCTTTCCAACAAGGTATCATATTCCTTAATTGGGCGTAAGATGAGTAAGTTAGGCCCATTTAAGTGAAGGAACATCATGGACTGTGCGCTGATCCGCGACAGAGAACTCGGAACCCAATTTAGCCTTTATTTTTGCCTAATTTGACAATTCTTGTGAAACCTCAAATTGTAGGTATCTTCCTTATCTTTCTAGGGACAGCAAGATCGCCAATATCCAATATCTGTAGCTCTAGTTATGCTCTGCGTGAGGCAACAAGGTCAGGATGAGTGAAAAATCCGAAAATTAACAATGTTTAGCAATTAAGCCCAATTAAGCCCATTAATGTAAAAGAAAAAACATTGATTGTAAAAGATGTCTAATTTCCATCTCTCTCTGGCTTGTGCTGCTCTAAACAACTATTTATGCTTATTAATCCTGACCTAACCCTAGACCAAATTAAGGGCCTCTGAATAAGCTTTCCAACAAGGTATCATATGCCTTAATTGGGCTTAAGATGAGTAAGTTAGGCCCATTTAAGTGAAGGAACATCATGGATCTGCGCAGACCGATCCGTGCCAAAGAACTCGGGACCCAATTTAGCCTTGATTTTAGCCTAATTTAACAATTCTTGTGATACCTGAAATTGTAGGTCTCTTCCCTATCTTTCTAGGGACAACAAGATCACCAAAATCCGATATATGTAGCTCAAGTTATGCTCTGCGCAAGTCATCAAGGTCAAGATAAGTGAAAAATCCAAAAATAAACAATGTTTAGCAATTAAGCCCAATTAAGAAAAATAATGTAAAAGCAAAAACAATGATTGTACAAGTTGTCTAATTTCCGTCTCTCTCTGGCTTGTGCGGCTGTAAATTGCTATTTATCTTTATTAATCCAGACCTAACCCTAGACAAAATTAAGAGCCTCTGAATAAGCTTTCTAACAAGGTATCATATGACTTAATTGGGCTTAAGATGAGTAAGTTAGGCCCATTTAAGTGAAGGAACATCATGGATTGTGCACTGATCCGCGCCAGAGAACTCGGGACCCAATTTACCGTTGATTTTGGGCTAATTTTACAAATCTTGTGAAAACTGAAATTGTAGGTCTCTTCTTTATCTTTCTAGAGACAGCAAGATCACCAAAATCCGATATCTGTAGCTCTAGTTATGCTCTGCGCAAGGCAACAAGGTCAGGATAAGTGAAAAATCCAAAAATTAACAATGTTTGGGAATTAAGCCAAGTAATGTAAAAGCAAAAACAATGATTGTAAAAGTTGTCTAATTTCCGTCTCTCTCTAGCTTGTGCGGCTGTAAACTGCTATTTATGCTTATTAATCCTGACCTAACCCTAGACCAAATTAAGGGCCTCTGAATAAGCTTTCCAACAAGGTATCATATGCCTTAATTGGTCTTAAGATGAGTAAGTTAGGTCCATTTAAGTGAAGGAACATCATGGATCGCCTTTGGTCCGCTCCAGAGAACTCGGGACCCAATTTAGCCTTGATTTTGGCCTAATTTGACAATTCTTGTGACACCTGAAATTGTAGGTCTCTTCCTTATCTTTCTAGGGACAGCAGGATCACCAAAATCCGATATCTGTAGCTCTAGTTATGCCATACGCAAGGCAACAAGGTCGGGATGACTGACAAATCCAAAAATTAACAATGTTTAGCATTTAAGCCCAATAATGTAAAAGAAAAAACAATGCTAGTAAAAGTTATCTAATTTTCATCTCTCTCTGGCTTGTGCGACTCTAAAGATATTTATGCTTATTAATCCTGACCTAACCCTAGACCAAATTAAAGGCCTCTGAATAAGCTTTCCAACAAGGTATCATATGCCTTAATTGGGCTTCGGATGAGTAAGTTAGGCCCATTTAAGTGAAGGAACATCATTATTTGTGCACTAATCCACACCAGAGGACTCGGGACCCAATTTAGCCATGATA
>JAUPTC010000020.1:361054-413600 GCA_030762895.1 Sophora flavescens
GGGTCCCAATTTAGCCTTGATTTGGTCTAATTTGACAATTATTGGCTGAAACCAGAAATTTGGAGGTCCCTTCCCTTGTCTTTCCCCTAAGGGAAACAAGATCGAAAATCCGAGACCGTGGCTCTAGTTATGCTACTGCGACCGAGGCACAGGTCGAGAAGAGTGAAAAATCTGAAAAATCTACGATGTTTAGAAATTATGCCTAATAATGTAAAGCAAAACAATGATTGTAAAAGTTGTCTAATTTTAGTCTCCTCCGGCTGTCGCGGTTTTAAGCCGCTATTTTTGCTTGTGTAATTGAAGTTACCTAGAACAAATTAAGGGCCTCTGAATAAGCTTTCCAACCAGGTATCATATGCCTTGGTGGGCTTAAGATTAGTAAGTTGGCCCCACGTTAAAAGTGGAGGAACATCATGGGTGGCCGCAGGCTACGAGAGAACTCGAGACCCAATTTAGCCTTGATTTTGGAATAATTTGACAATTATTGTGAAATCTAAAATTGTAGGTCTCTTCCTTATCTTTCTAGCGACAACAAGATCATCAAAATCCGATATCTGTAGCACTAGTTATGCTCTGCGCAAGGTAACAAGGTCAGGAAGAGTGAAAAATCTAAAAAATAACGATGTTTAGAAATTATGCCTAATATTGTAAAAGCAAAAACAATGATGGTAAAAGTTGTCTAATTTCCGTCTCACTCTAGCTTGTGCGGCTGTAAACTGCTATTTTTGCTTATTAATATTGACGTTACCCTAGAACAAATTAAGGGCCTCTGAATAAGCTTTCCAACCAGGTATCATATGCCTTAATTGGGCTTAAGATTAGTAAGTTGGCCCCATTTAAGTGAGCGAACATCATGGACTGCGCACTGATCCGTGCTAGAGAACTCGAGATCCAATTTAGCCTTGATTTTGGCCTAATTTGATAATTCTTTGGAAATATTAAATTGTAGGTCTCTTCCTTATCTTTCTAGGGACAGCAAGATCACCAAAATCCGATATCTGTAGCTCTAGTTATACTCTGTGCAATGCAACAAGGTCGGGATTAGTGAAAAATCCAAAAATTAACAATGTTTGGCAATTAAGCCCAATAATGTAAAACCAAAAACAATGATTGTAAAAGTTGTCAAATTTCCGTCTCTCTCTGGCTTGTGCGGCTATAAACTGCTATTTTTGCTTATTAATCCCGACCTAACCCTAGACCAAATTAAGGGACTCTGAATAAGCTTTCCAACAAGGTATCATATGCCTTAATTGGGCTTAACATGAGTAAGTTAGGCCCATTTAAGTGAAAGAACATCATGGATTGCGCACTGATCCGCGGCAGAGAACTCGGGACCCAATTTAGCCTTGATTTTGGTCTAATTTGACAATTCTTGTGAAACCTGACATTGTAGGTCTCTTCCTTATCTTTCTAGGGACAAGAAAATCACCAAAATCCGATATCTGTGGCTCTAGTTATACCGCGCAAGGCAACAAGGCTCGGGATGAGTGAAAAATCCAAAATTAACAATGTTTAGCAATTAAGCCCAATAATGTAAAACCAAAAACAATGATTGTAAAAGTTTGTCTAATTTCCTTCTCTCTCTAGCTTGTGCGGCTGTAAACTGCTATTTATGCTTTTTAATCCGGACCCAACCCTAGACCAAATTAAGGGTCTCTGAATAAGCTTTCCAACAAGGTATCATATGCCTTAATTGGGCTTAAGATTAGTAAGTTAGGCCCATTTAAGTGAAGGAATATCATGGATCACATCGATCCGCGACAGAGAACTTGGACCCAATTTAGCCTTGATTTTGGAATAATTTGACAATTCTTGTGAACCTGAAATTGTAGGTCCTTCCTTATCTTTCTAGGGATAGCAAGATCATCAAAATCTGATATCTGTAGCTCTAGTTATGCTCTGCACAAGGCAACAAGGTCAGGAAGAGTGAAAAATCCGAAAATTAACAATGTTTATCAATTATGCCCAATAATGCAAAACCAAAAACAATGATTATAAAAGTTTGTCTAATTTCCGTCTCTCTGTAGCTTGTACGGCTGTAAACTGCTATTTATCCTTTTTAATCCCGACCAATCCCTAGACCAAATTAAGGGTCTCTGAATAAGCTTTCCAACAAGGTATCATATGCCTTAATTGGGCTTAAGATTAGTAAGTTAGGCCCATTTAAGTGAAGGAATATCATGGACTGCGCACTGATCTGCGCCAGAGAACTCGGGACCCAATTTAGCCTTGATTTTGGAATAATTTGACAATTCTTGTGCACCTGAAATTGTAGGTCCCTTCCTTATCTTTCTAGGGACAGCAAGATCATCAAAATCCGATATCTGTAGCTTTAGTTATGCTCTGCACAAGGCAACAAGGTCAGGAAGAGTGAAAAATCAGAAAATTAACAAAGTTTAGCAATTATGCCCAATAATGCAAAAGCAAAAACAATGATTATAAAAGTTTGTCTAATTTCCGTCTCTCTGTAGCTTGTGCGGGTTTAAACTGGTATTTATCCATTTTAATCCCGACCAAACCCTAGACCAAATGAAGGGCCTCTGAATAAGCTTTCCAACAAGGTATCATGTGCCTTAATTGGGCTTAAGATTAGTAAGTTAGGCCCATTTAAGTGAAGGAATATCATGGACAGCGCACTGATCCGCGCCAGAGAACTCGGGACCCAATTTAGCCTTGATTTTGGAATAATTTGTCAATTCTTGTGAACCTTAAATTGTAGGTCCCTTCCTTATCTTTCTAGGGACAGCAAGATCATCAAAATCCGATATCTGTAGCTCTAGTTATGCTATGCACAAGGCATAAGGTCAGGAAGAGTGAAAAATCCGAAAATTAACAATGTTTAGCAATTATGCCCAATAATACAAAAGCAAAAACAATGATTATAAAAGTTGTCTAATTTCCGTCTCTCTGTAGCTTGTGCGGCTATAAACTGCTATTTATGTTTTTAATCCTGACCTAACCCCAGACCAAATTAGGGCCTCTGAATAAGCTTTCCGACAAGGTATCATATGCCTTAATTGGGCTTAAGATTAGTAAGTTAGGCCCATTTAAGTGAAGGAATATCATGGACCTGCATAGCCGATCCGCGCCAGAGAACTCGGGACCCAATTTAGCCTTGATTTTGGAATAATTTGACAATTCTTGTGAACCTGAAATTGTAGGTCCCATCCTTATCTTTCTAGGGACAGTAAGATCATCAAAATCCGATATCTATAGCTCTAGTTATGCTCTGCGCAAGGCAACAAGGTCGGGATGAGTGAAAAATCCAAAAATTAACAATGTTTAGCAATTATGCCCAATAATGCAAAAGCAAAAACAATGATTATAAAAGTTTGTCTAATTTCCGTCTCTCTATAGCTTGTGCGGGTTTAAACTGCTATTTATCCATTTTAATCCCGACCAAACCCTAGACCAAATTAAGGGCCTCTGAATAAGCTTTCCAACAAGGTATCATATGCCTTAATTGGGCTTAAGATTAGTAAGTTAGGCCCATTTAAGTGAAGAAATATCATGGACAGCGCACTGATCCGCGCCAGAGAACTCGGGACCCAATTTAGCCTTGATTTTGGAATAATTTGACAATTCTTGTGAACCCGAAATTGTAGGTCCCATCCTTATCTTTCTAGGGACAATAAGATCATCAAAATCCGATATATGTAGCTCTAGTTATGCTCTGCACAAGGCACAAGGTCAGGAAGAGTGAAAAATCCGAAAATTAACAATGTTTAGCAATTATGCCCAATTATGCCCAATAATATAAAAGTAAAAGCAATGATTGTAAAAGTTGTCTAATTTCCGTCTCTCTCTAGCTTGTGCGGCTGGAAACTGCTATTTATGCTTATTAATCCTGACCTAACCCTTGACCAAATCAAGGGCCTTTGAATAAGCTTTCCAACAAGGCATCATATGCCTTAATTGGGCTTAAGATGAGTAAGTTAGGCACATTTAAGTGAAAGAACATCATGGACTGCACACTAACCCGTGCCAGAGAACTCGGGACCTAATTTAGCCTTGATTTTGGCCAAATTTGACAATTCTTGCGACACCCGAAATTGTAGGTCTCTTCCTTATCTTTCTAGGGACTGCAAGATCACCAAAATCCGATATCTGTAGCTCCAGTTATGCTCTGCGCAAGGCAACAAGGTTAAGATAAGAGAAAAATCCGAAAATTAACAATGTTTTGTAATTAAGCCCAATTAATGCCAATAATGTAAAAGTAAAAACAATGATTGTAAAAGTTGTCTAATTTCCATCTTTCTCAAGCTTGTGCTGCTGTAAACTTCTATTTTTGCTTATTAATCCTGACCTAACCCTAGACCAAATTAAGGGCCTCTGAATAAGCTTTCTAACAAGGTATCATATGCCTTAATTGGGCTTAAGATGAGTAATTTAGGCCCATTTAAGTGAAGGAACATCATGGTTTGCGCACTGATCCGCGCCAGAGAACTCGGGACCCAATTTAGCCTTGATTTTGGTCTAATTTGACAATTCTTGTGACACTTGACATTGTAGGTCTCTTCCTTATCTTTCTAGGGACAGCAAGATCACCAAAATCCGATATCTCGTAGCTCTAGTTATACTCTGCGATGGCAACTAGTCGGGATGAGTGAAAAATCCGAAAATTAACAATGTTTAGCAATTAAGCCCAATTAAGCCCAATAATGTAAAACCAAAAACAATGATTGTAAAAGTTGTCTAATTTCCTTCTCTCTCTAGCTTGTGCGGCTGTAAACTGCTATTTATGCTTTTTAATCCCGACCTAACCCTAGACCAAATTAAGGGCCTCTGAATAAGCTTTCCAACAAGGTATCATATGCCTTAATTGGGCTTAAGATTAGTAAGTTAGGCCCATTTAAGTGAAGGAATATCATGGACTGCGCACTGATCCGCGCCAGAGAACTCGGGACCCAATTTAGCCTTGATTTTGGAATAATTTGACAATTCTTGTGAACCTGAAATTGTAGGTCCCTTCCTTATCTTTCTAGGGACAACAAGATTATCAAAATCCGATATCTGTAGCTCTAGTTATGCTCTGCACAAGGCAACATGGTCAGGAAGAGTGAAAAAATCCGAAAATTTACAATGTTTAGCAATTATGCCCAATAATGTAAAAGCAAAAACAATGATTGTAAAAGTTGTCTAATTTCCGTCTTTCTCAGGCTTGTGCTACTATAAACTGCTATTTTTGTTTATTAATCTTGACCTAACCCTAGACGAAATTAAGGGCCTCTGAATAAGCTTTCTAACAAGGTATCATATGCCTTAATTGGGCTTAAGATGAGTAAATTAGGCCCATTTAAGTGAAGGAACATCATTGATTGTGCACTGATCCGCGCTAGAGAACTCGGGACCCAATTTAGCCTTGGTTTTGGTCTAATTTGACAATTCTTGTAAAACCTGACATTGTAGGTCTCTTCCTTATCTTTCTAGGGACAGCAAGATCAACAAAATCCGATATCGGTAGCTCAAGTTATACTCTGCGCAAGGCAACAAGACTGGGATGAGTGAAAAATCCGAAAATTAACCATGTTTAGCAATTAAGCCCAATTAAGCCCAATAATGTAAAAGCAAAAACAATGATTGTAAAAGTTGTCTAATTTCAGTCTCTCTCTGGCTTTTGCGGCTGTAAACTGCTATTTATGCTTATTAATCCGGACCTAACCCTAGACCAAATTAAGGGCCTCTGAATAAGCTTTCCAACAAGGTATCATATGCCTTAATTCGGCTAAAGATGAGTAAGTAAGGCCCATTTAAGTAAAAGAACATCATGGAGGGAGCACTGATCCGTGCCAGAGAACTTGGGACCCGATTTAGCCTTGATTTGGGTCTAATTTGACAATTCTTGTGAAACCTGAAATTGTAGGACTCTTCCTTATCTTTCCAGGGACATCAAGATCACCAAAATCCGATATCTGTAGCTCTAGTTATGCTCTGCGCATGGAAACAAGAGTCGGAATGAGTGAAAAATCCGAAAATTAACTATGTTTAGCTATTAAGTCCAATTAAGCCCAATAATGTAAAACCAAAAATAATGATTGTAAAAGTTGTCTAATTTCCTTCTCTCTCGACTTGTGCGGCCATAAACTGCTATTTATGCTTATTAATTTTGACCTAACCCTAGACCAAATTAAGTTCCTCTGAATAAGCTTTCCAACAAAGTATCATATGCCTTAATTGGGCTTAAGATGAGTAAGTTAGGCCCATTTAAGTGAAGGACCATCATGGATTGCGCACGATCCGCGCGAGTACTCGGGAACCAATTTAGCCCTGATTTTGGTCTAATTTGACAATTATTGTGAAACCTGAAATTGTTGGTCTCTTCCTTATCTTTCTAGGGACAACAAGATCACCAAAATCCGAAATATGTAGCTCTAGTTATGCTATGCGCAAGGCAAGAAGTCGGGATGAGTGAAAAATCCGAAAATAAACAAAGTTTAGCAATTAAGCCCGATAATGTAAAAGCAAAAACAATGATTGTAAAAGTTGTCTAATTTCCGTCTGTCTCTGGCTTGTGCGGCTGTAAACTGCTATTTATGCATATTAATCCTAACCAAATCCTAGACCAAATTAAGGGCCTCTGAATAAGCTTTCCAAGAAAGTATCATATGCCTCAATTGGGCTTAAGATTAGTATGTTAGGCCCATTTAAGTGAAGGAACATCATGGAACGCGCACTGATCCGCGCCAGAGAACTCGGGACCCAATTTAGCCTTGATTTTGGCCTAATTTGACAATTCTTGGGAAACCTGAAATTGTAGGACTCTTCCTTATCTTTCCAGGTACAGCAAGATCACCAAAATCTGAAATCTGTAGCTCTAGTTATGCTCTGCGCAAGGCAAGAAGTTGGGATGAGTGAAAAATCCGAAAATAAACAATGTTTAGCAATTAAGCACGATAATGTAAAAGCAAAAACAATGATAGTAAAAGTTGTCTAATTTCCGTCTCTCTCTGGCTTGTGCGGCTGTAAGCTGCTAATTATGCTTAATAATCCTGACCTAACCCTAGACCAAATTAAGGGCCTCTGAATAAGCTTTGCAACAAGGTATCATATGCTTAATTGGGCTTAAGATGAGTATGTTAGGCCCATTTAGCGAAGGAACATCATGGCCGCCGATCCGCACCGAGAACTCGGACCCAATTTACCCTTGATTTCGACCTAATTTAACAATTATTGTGAAACCTGAAATTGTTGGTCTCTTCCTTATCTTTCTAGGGACAACAAAATCACCAAAATCCGATATCTGTAGCTCTTGTTATGCTCTGCGCAAGGCAACAGGTTCAGGATGAGTGAAAAATCCAAAAATTAACAATGTTTAGCAATTAAGCCCAATAATGTAAAAGCAAAAACAATGATTGTAAAAGTTGTCTAATATCCGTCTCTCTATGGTTTGTTTGACTCTAAACTGCTATTAATACTTATTAATCCTGACCTAACCCTAGACCACATTAAGGGCCTCTGAAAAAGCTTTCCCACCAGGTATCATATGCCATAGTTGGGCTTAAGATGTGTAAGTTGGGACCATTTAAGTGAAGGAACATCATGGACTGTGCCCTGATCCGCACAAGAGAACTCGGGACCCAATTTAGCCTTGATTTGGGCCTAATTTGACAATTTTTGTGAAATTGTAGGTCTCTTCCTTATCTTTCTAGGGACAGCAAGATCACCAAAATCTGATATCTGTAGCTCTAGTTATGCTCTGCGCAAGGCAACAATGTCAGGATGAGTGAAAAATCCGAAAATTAACAATGTTTAGCAATTAAGCCCAATAATGTAAAAGCAAAAACAATGATTGTAAAAGTTGTCTAATTTCAGTCTCTCTCTGGCTTGTGCGGCTGTAAACTGCTATTTATGCTTAGTAATCCTGACCTAACCATAGACCAAATTATGGGCCTCTAAATAAGCTTTCCAACAAGGTATCATATGCCTTAATTGGGCTTAAGATGAGTAAGTTAGGCCCACTTAAGTGAAGGAACATCATGGACTGCGGACTGATCCGCGCCAGAGAAATCGGGATCCAATTTTGCCTTTATTTTGGGGTAATTTGACAATTCTTGTGAAATTGTAGGTCTCTTCCTTATCTTTCTAGGGACAGCAAGATCACCAAAATCCGATATATGTAGCTCTAGTTATGCTCTGCGCAAGGCAACAAGGTCAGGATGAGTGAAAAAAACCGAAAATCAACAATATTTTGCAATTAATCCCAATAATCTAAAAGCAAAAACAATTATTATAAAAGTTGTCTAATTTCCGTCTCTCTCTTGCTTGTGCGGCTGTAAACTGTTATTTATGCTTATTAATCCTCACCTAACCCTTGACCAAATTAAGGACTTCTGAATAAGCATTCCAACATAGTATCATATGCCTTAATAAGGCTTAAGATGAGTATGTTATGCCCATTTAAGTGAATGAACATCATGGACTTCGCACTGATCCGCGCCAGAGAACTCGGGACCAAATTTAGCCTCTATTTTGGCCTAATTTGACAATTCTTGTGAAACATGACATTGTAGGCCACTTCCTTATCTTTCTAGGGACAGCAAGATCACCAAAATCCGATATATGTAGCTCTAGTTGTGCTCTGCGCAAGGCAACAAGGTCAGGATGAGTGAAAAATCCGAAAATTAACAACATTTAGCAATTAAGCCCAATTAAGCCCAATAATGTAAAAGAAAAAACAATGCTTGTAAAAGTTGTCTAATTTCCATCTCTCTCTGGTTTGTGCGGCTCTAAACAGCTATTTATGCTTATTTATCCTGACCTAACCCTAGACCAAATTAAGGACCTCTGAATAAGTTTTCCAACAAGGTATCATATGCCTTAATTGGGCTTAAGATGTGTAAGTTAGGCCAATTTAAGTGAAGGAACATCGTGGACCGCGCACTGATCCGCGCCAGAGAACTTGGGACCCAATTTATCCTTGATTTTGACCTAATTTGACAATTCTTGTGAAATTGTAGGTCTCTTCCTTATCTTTCTAGGGATAGCAAGATCACCACAATCCGATATCTGTAGCTCTAGTTAGGCTCTGCGGAAGGCAACAAGGTCAGGATGAATAAAAAATCCGAAAATTAACAGTGTTTAGCAATTAAGCCCAATAATGTAAAAGCAAAAACAATGATAGTAAAAGTTTTCTAATTTCCGTCTCTCTCTGGCTTGTTCGGCTGTAAACTGCTAATTATGCTTAATAATCCTGACCTAACCCTAGACCAAATTAAAGGCTTCTGAATAAGCTTTCCAACAAGGTATCATATGCTTAATTGGGCTTAAGATGAGTATGTTAGGCCCATTAAAGTGAAGGAACATCATGGACTGCGCACTGATCCTCGCCAGAGAACTCGGGACCCAATTTACCCTTGATTTTGGCCTAATTTAACAATTATTGTGACACCTGAATTTGTAGGCCTCTTCCTTATCTTTCTAGGGACAGCAAGATCACCAAAATCCGATATCTGTAGCTCTAGTTATGCTCTGCGCAAGGCAACAGGTTCAGGATGAGTGAAAAATCCGAAAACTAACAATGTTTAGCAATTAAGCCCAATAATGTAAAAGCGAAAACAATGATTGTAAAAGTTGTCTATTTTCCGTCTCTCTCTTGCTTGTGCGGCTGTAAACTGATATTTATGCTTATTAATCCTAACCTAACTCAAGACCAAATTAAGGGCCTCTGATTAAGCTTTCCAACAAGGTATCATATGCCTTAATTGGGCTTAAGATGAGTAAGTTAGGCCCATTTAAGTGAAGGAACATCATGGACTGCGCACTGATCTGCGCCAGAGAACTCGGGACCCAATTTACCCTTGATTTTGGCCTAATTTATCAATTATTGTGAAACCTGAAATTGTATGTCTCTTCCTTATCTTTCTAGGGACAGCAAGATCACCAAAATCCGATATCCATAGCTCTAGTTATGCTCTGCACAAGGCAACAAGGTCAGGATGAGAGAAAAATCCGAAAATTAACAATGTTTAGCAATTAAGCCCAATAATGTAAAAGCAAAAACAATGATTGTAAAAGTTGTCTAATTTCCGTCTCTCTCTGGCTTGTGTGGCTTTAAACGGCTATTTATGCTTATTAATCCTGACCTAACTATAGGATAAATTAAGGGACTCTGAATAATCTTTCCAACAAGGTATCATATGCCTTAATTGGGCTTAAGATGAGTAAGTTAGGCTAATGTAAGTGATGGAACATCATGGACTATGCACTGATCCGCGCCCGTGAACTCGGGACCCAATTTAGCCTTGATTTTGGGCTAACTTGACAATTGTTGTGAGACCTGAAATTGTAGGTCTCTTCCTTATCTTTCTACGGGCAGTAAGATCACCAAAATCCGATATTTGTAGCTCTAGTTATGCTCTGCGCAAGGCACCAAGGTCAGGATGAGTGAAAAATCCAAAAATTAACATTGTTTAGCAATTAAGCCCAATAATGTAAAACCAAAATCAATGATTGTAAAAGTTGTCTAATTTCCGTCTCTATCTGGCTTGTGCGGCTTTAAACTGCTATTTATGCTTAATAATCCTGACCTAACCCTAGACCAAATTAAGGGCCTCTGAATAAGCTTTCCAACAAGGTATCTAATGCCTTAATTGGGCTTAAGATGAGTAAGTTAGGCCAGATAAGCCTCTGGTTATCTAGTTTTATAACTAGTATGACCATGGCTTTTATGCCAAGTATTCGAGTTCAATCTCGTTTTTCACCCAAATTTAGATTTAATTGTCCTCAAGCAGCATTTTGAGTCTCTTAGGTAATTTTAGGATATTTTAGTTAATTTTGAGTCGAATAAAGCATTCACTGCTATTTCATATTTTCATGTTTACTTTGAGTCAAGGGAATGAGGAAAACAGTGGAAATTGCAATCCTGGAAGAATTCACCCCACGAGAGGCTGCTCGCCTCGCAAGCCTGAGGACCAGCCTGAACAGCAGAATGTCATCCTTTCTGTCTCGCCTCGCGAATCACCACCTCGCCTCGCGAGCCTGAAGGATGACTGTGCCAGAGAATGCAACCCTTTCTGTCTCGCCTCGCGAACCATGTCTCGCATCGCGAGCCTGAAGACCAGAAGCCATCACGCCCAGGTCCTGATACTCATCACGGGCGTAATGAGAAGACACTTTCTGTCTCGCCTCGCAAGTGACTATTCGCCTCGCGAGAATCCAATTTTGAACTGGCGCCATTTTTTATATCCGCATCGCAAGAGGCTGCTCGCCTCGCGAGCGCGTGCAGATTCTGAAGTTATAAGTTGTTGTTTAGGGCAGATTAGAGGACACTTTTTGCTAATCACTGTTTTACGAATTTTCTGAAGTTGTGTTGCGTTTTTCATGGAGAACTAATTCCCAGGATTAGTCTACTGTAATCGGTTTCCACCGACACATGAGGTTTTGTAATTCCCGGATTAGTTTGCTTCTTCCTTTCAATACTATCCTATATGTTCTGTTTGCTTAATTCAGGATTGTATAGAATAAGTATTGATTTATTTCGATGATTGTATGTTTCTATACCTAATCGCGTTTGCTTAATTCGCATGTGTTCAATCGTGTTTGCTTAATTCACGAGAGCTTAACCCGTTTGCTTAATTCGGAATAGGAACATATATCTCGTAGTATCGATTACGCTTGTTAATTGTTGCTACAATCGAAAAGGGATTAGAATCGCTTAGGGCATGGAATTATGAGAACCGATGATAGTGGGGAAATCGAAAACAGAGATTAATCGTTTTTAGCTTATTGATAAATCACTTAAATTGCTCATTTTCTGTTTTGTTTTCTTAATTGAATTTCAAACCAACCCCCCACAAAAAAAAAAAACTGATTTTGGTGTTAATAACAATCCAAGAGTCCTTGTGAGACGATACTCGAGTTGTCGCTCCCTAGCTACATATTTTTGTAAACCACTCGCTTTTTGACCCGTGATGTGACACGTGTCAAAATTGGCGCCGTTGCCGGGGACTCTTGTTGTTATTTTCGCATTTTTCGTTTTTGTTTTTCTTCTGAATTAGTCTGGCTACTAGGTCTACTTGTTCTGACTTGTGTGATTTTGATCCTGAAATTGAGAGAACTTTGCACACACGCCGTAGAGCAATTCGAGCTAGCACTAGTGGTGATTCTGATTCTGAACCCGTTTTTGATAACATGGCTGACCAAAGAACATTAAGGCAGCTTGCTGCCCCTGATGTTAATTACAATGGTTTGTGTATTGAATATGCTGATGTCGTTTCTCCCTTTCAATTACAATCTGGTTGAATACACTTGTTGCCAAGGTTTAGTGGTCTTGCAGGTGAGGATCCACATAAGCATCTGAAGGAATTCCATGTTGTTTGCTCTACACCTTTGAGACCTGAAGGAATAACTGAAGATCATATCAAGCTGAGAGCCTTCCCATTCTCACTTCAAGGTGCTGCGAAGGATTGGCTATATTACCTTGAACCGAATTCTGTTACAACCTGGAATGATCTGAAGAAAGTCTTCCTAGAGAGGTACTTCCCTGCCTCCAAAGTTGTATCAATCAGAAAAGAAATATGTGGCATTAGACAAGGCAATGAGTCATTGGTCGAGTACTGGGAGAGATTCAAGAAGTTGGTGTCCAGTTGTCCTCAGCATCATATTTCCGAGCGATTCTTGATTCAAGATTTTTTATGAGGGATTGATGCCGATGGATAGAAACATTTTGGATCTTGCTAGTGGGGAGCACTTATTGATAAGACTCACCGCTGCCAAGCAATTGATTGAGAACATGTCACTCAACTCCCAGCAGTTCACAACCAGGAGCAATTTCATTTGAGACAAGGGGTGTGAATGAGATCCATGGTTCTTCCGCCAACAAAACCCTTGAAACTAGACTTGATGAGCTCACTTCTCTAGTAAAACAGTTGGCGGTGGATAAAGTTCCAACAACAAGGTTGTGTGGTATCTGTACTTCTCCTGAGAACCTGACCGATTCATGTCCCATTCTGAAGGATGAGTCGACCATCGATTTGCCTCGAGGCATATGCAGCCAATCTTTACAATCAAGTCAACAATCGAACCAGGTACAACATTCCTTACCTTTCCACTAATAAGTACCACCCCAACTGGAGGAACCACCCAAACCTTCGGTATGGGAACTCATCCACACAACAGCAGCTGATAGCACCACCACAGAATTCTCCCCAAGTGACCACCCCTGCACCTTCTAGACCTTCACTAGAGGACCTGATCAAGCAAATGGCTGAAAACAATCTCCAGTTTCAGCAGCAAGCAAATGCTAGTATTCATACTTTGCGGAGACACAAGGTTGGACGATTTCAAAAGTGAACGGATGCTAGCATTCATACTTTGCAGGCACAGATTGGACAGCTTGCCACTTCGATGAATGCCATGCAGCAAGCTCAAGGATCGAACCAACTACCTGCACAAACAGTGGTGAATCCTAATGCTCCAAATCCTAATGTGAGTGCAATTTCTTTGAGATCTGGAAAAGTTGTAGAGGCAGCCCCTGAAAAAGATAAAAAAGACTGTTGAGGTAACACCTAAGCCTTCTGTTGTTGTTGAAGCCGAGAAAGAGTATGTGCCACCAATCCCCTTCCCACAAAGAGTACTGAAGAATAAAAATATTGTTGAGGAAGACAAGGAGAGAGAGATCCTGGATGTGTTTAGAAAAGTGGCGGTAAACATTCCGCTTCTTGATGTGATCAAGCAGGTTCCGAAGTATGCAAAGTTTATGAAGGATTTGTGCACACACAAGAGTAGGTTGAAGGGAAATGAGAGAGTCAACTTGGGACGAAATGTTTCAGCCCTTATTCAACCTAAGCCTGCGCCTGAGAAGGTTACAGTTTCAGCCCTCAGTCAGGCAATGCCACAGAAGTGCAAGGATCCGGGAACTTTTGCTATTCCATGCACCATTGGGGACAGTAAATTCGACAACTGCATGTTGGATTTGGGAGCTTCTATTAATGTCATGCCCACTTCTGTCTTCAACAACCTTGATCTTGGTCCTCTGCAACATACAGGTCTTACTATTCAATTAGCAAACAGGATCAATGGTCGCCCCATTGGAGTGGTAGAAGATGTGTTGGTACAGGTTAATGATTTTATTTTCCCTGCTGATTTTTACATCCTGGACATGGCAAGGGAAACAAATTCAAGCAGATCACCAATCATTCTAGGAAGACCGTTCATGAAGACAGCGAAGACAAAGATTGATGTTCACGACGGAACCATGTCCATGGAGTTTGGTGACATTGTTGCGAAATTCAACATTTTCAATGCTATAAAGCATCCCTTGGAGGAGCATTCTGTTTTTCAAATAGAGTTGCTCTCTGAGATTGTTGAGGACACTTACCATGACTTGGTTGCAGTTGCTGATTTCCTATCTTTTCTCGATTTTGATGATGTCTACTCATGTGCTGATTGCACCGACTCGCCCTGTGTCTTGTTTGTCTTTGAGATTGATGCTGCCATGCGGGGTGACAGTGTAGAGGAAGCCATTTGTTCAGCTGAAGTTCTTGGCAGCCCGGCTGCCCCAAACATACCATCTATTGAGCAGCCACCCTCCTTAGAGCTTAAGCCACTCCCTGGAAATCTGAAGTATGCTTACTTGGAGAGGAATGAAAAACTTCCAGTTATAATTTCCTCTAACCTTGATTCTGACCAGGAAACTAAGCTCTTGGAGGTTTTGAAGAGGCATAAGAAGGCGATTGGTTGGACCTTGGCCGACATACCAGGTATTAGCCCCTCCATGTGTATGCATAGGATTCTGTTGGAGGACGGGGCTAAACCAGTTAGGCAGCCCCAAAGGCGACTCAATCCCTTGATTCTTGATGTTGTGAAGAAGGAGGTAACAAAACTCTTGCATGCGGGTATCATATATCCTATCTCTGACAGTATTTGGGTGAGCCCAGTGCAAGTTGTACCTAAGAAGTCTGGACTCACAGTGGTAAAAAATGAAAGCAATGAACTTGTTCCCACTAGAGTCGGGAATAGCCGGGAGAGTCAGTATTGACTACGAGGAGGTTGAACCAAGCAACTAGAAAGGATCACTTTCCTTTGTCGTTCATCGATCGGGATGCTTGAATGGCTAGTCTGGTAAATCACATTATTGTTTTCTTGATGGTTTTTCAGGATACTTTCGGATCCACATTGCACCGGAGGATCAAGAGAAAACAACCTTCACGTGCCCCTTTGGCACGTTTGCTTCTGAGGAGGATGCCATTTGGTCTTTGTAATGCCCCTGGCACATTCCGAGAGATGCATGATTAGTATTTTCTACTGAATATATTGAGAATTGCATGGAAGTGTTCATGGATGATTTTACTGTTTATGGTTCCTCATTTGATGCATGCTTGCATAGTTTGAATCTTGTTTTGGAAAGATGCATTGAAACTGACCTTGTTTTGAACTACGAAAAATGTCATTTTATGGTTGAACAGGGGAATTGTTTTGGGGCATATTATTTCCGAAATGGGTATTTCAAGAGATCCTGCTAAGTTTGATGTGATTTCTACACTGCCTTACCCATCTTGCGTTGGCGAGATTCATTCTTTTCTTGGTCATGCAGGTTTTTACAGGCGCTTCATTAAGGATTTCAAAGCAAGATAGCCCTTCCACTGTCAAACTTGTTGAAAAATGATGTCATTTTCAACTTTGATGACAGCTGCAAGAAGGCGTTTGATTTCTTGAAGAAGGCTTTGACCTCTTCTCCCATCATCCAGCTTCCTGACTGGACCCTCCCTTTTGAGATCATGTGTGATGCTTCTAACTATCTTTGTGGGGCGGTCCTTGCACAAAGGGTGGGCAAGGCTGCCCATGTGATTTACTATGCTTCTAGGACCTTAGATTCACGCAAAGGCTAATTACACAACCACCTGAAAAGGAACTTCTAGCTATTGTTTTTGCTCTTGATAAATTTAGATCATATTTGCTAGGTTCCAAGGTTGTTGTTTTCACCGACCATGCAGCTTTAAAGTACTTGTTGAAGAAACCGGAAGCAAAATCGAGATTGATTCGGTGGATGTTGTTGCTCCAGGAGTTTAGTGTGGAAATTAAAGACAAGAGTGGAGCTGAGAATTTAGTGGCCGATCACTTGAGCAGAATAGAGAGGGATGAGGATCCTTCCCCCATTCAGGATGACTTTCCTGATGAGCAGCTTTTACAGTTACATGGGGTAACTCCTTGGTTTGCTGATATTGTTAACTACCTTGTTTCTTGGTGTTTTTCCAACAGGTGCAACTAAGGCACAAATTCACAAACTTAAGAGTGATGCCAAATATTATGTTTGGGATGATCCATATCTTTGGAAATTTGGTAGTGATCAGGTAATTAGGAGATATGTCCCCGACTATGAGATTGAGTCTATTTTGCATTTTTCTCATGCTTCTCAAGTAGGGGGACATTTTGGGCCACAAAGGATTGCAAGAAAAGTCCTAGATTCAGGTTTTTATTGGCCCACTATTTTTAGGGATGCCTATGAGATTTACCGCACTTGTAAAGAGTGTCAGATAGTAGGTACAGCCATCACTCGTAAGAGTGAAATGCCTCAGCAACCTATGCTTTTCTGTGAGGTGTTTGATGTGTGGGGAATTGACTTTATGGGTCCTTTCCCTGCATCTTTTGGTTTCCTCTATATCCTGCTTGCTGTTGACTATGTTTCAAAGTGGGTGGAAGCTATCCCCACTAGGACTAATGATTCTAGAGTTGTTGCAAATTTTGTCAGGTCCAATATTTTCTGCAGGTTTGGAATACCTCGTGCTATCATAAGTGACCAAGGCACTCATTTCTGCAACCGCACCATGGAAGCTTTACTCCGGAAGTATGGAGTTGTGCACAGGGTCTCTACTCCATATCATCCCCAGACTAATGGGCGGGCTGAGATCTCAAACAGAGAGATCAAACAGATCCTAGAGAAAGTGGTGCAGCCAAATAGGAAGGATTGGAGCCGCCGTTTAGAAGACGCATTTTGGGCTCAAAGAACAACTTTCAAGACACCAATATGGATGTCTCCCTATAGACTTGTGTTCGGTAAGGCATGTCATCTCCCTGTAGAAATTGAGCACCGTGCTTATTGGGCGGTCAGAAGCTGTAATTTGGAAATGCAAAAAGCTGGCATTGAAAGAAAACTCCAATTACAAAGACTTGAAGAGCTGAGGCTGGAAGCCTATGAAAGCTCTCGAATTTATAAAGAGAAAACTAAGCACTTTCATGATAGGATGATTTCTAGGAAGGAATTCTCTGTGGGCCAGCAGGTTTTATTGTTTAACTCCCGCCTAAGAGTGATGGCTAGGAAACTTGATCCAAGTGGATTGGCCCATTTGTTGTTACTAATGTTTTCCCTCATGGTGCAGTAGAAATAAAAAGTGCAGGTACCAACAAGGTCTTTAAGGTTAATGGGCAGCACTTGAAGCTATTCCATGAGAGCTCGGTGCCTGAGGATGCTACTGTTGAGGAGCTCTCCTTGGAAGAGCCCACCTACACTGCAACTTGATCAGGGAGCACCTTCTCCTTTCCCTCACTCTTATTTTATATTTCTGTTCTTTCATTGAGGACAATGTATGGCTTAGGTGTGGGGGAGGGAACTAATTGTTTTGTTTTCTTTGTTTTTGAACTTAGCTCTTGAATAATTTGAGAAGATCAAGAGTTGTGTGTGAGTCTTGTGTCGGCAAGCTTGAATGGATTATGTTAACTTTAGCATAGATGGATTGCATGATATGTGTTGACTGTTGATGATTTCCCCCTTTGGTTTTGAAAGTTGAAAATTGACCCCCATGTGAAAAATTGAAAAATTGAACTTTGAGATATTTTGTTATGATTGCATGATTTATGATAAGTTTTGGGTGAAGGGGTGCACACACTAGGGACTGAATCTCGGTCAAACAATTTGCGAAAAATGTCCAGGTGAGGAATTTGAGCCTCCAACTTTGTTTTTAATTGTGTGAATCACTTTCAAGTTGCACTTTCCCGATTTTGCTTGAATCTCTTCATGGTTTGCATGTTTATATGGTTGCATCAAATGATTTAGGCAATTTTCTTTGAATTATATACTTGGCCTAAAAGAACCATCCCAAATGCATGTTCCCTAGTTAGCCACATTGAGCAATAGCCTATTGTTTCTTGATGACCCTATGTTATAAGCCAAAATCTGGAAAAACCATGTTAACCCAATCTTAGGATTAGGAGAGCATGGAAGCTTAGCAAGAGGAGTGTTGTAAGAAACTAAGTTTGGGGTGGCTACAAGGTTTGATATGTCATTCTGGGTTGAGAAAAAGAAAAAAATAAATAAAGGTTGATTCCAAAAAAAAAAGGGGGAAAAGAAAAAAGTTGCCAAAAGAAAAGGGGAAAAACAAAAAGCTTAGCAAGGAAAAGGCTGTAGTCACCAAAAAGCAAAGAGAAAAGTGGAAAAAGGAATTTGAGTGGAAAATCAATGTGTCAAATGTTCATGCTCTCTTAGTTCCTAGGGACTTAAGCCTACTACCCTTGAAAATCCTGCCCTTAGCCAGGCCCCACTACAACCTTTAAAAGCCCTTTTGATGTTGCATGGATGTTTCCGTGGGAACTTTGTTTGAGATGAAAATCAAATTCATGGGAAGTGCTCTTGGGAAGTGAAACTGAGTGAAAAATTTGATAGCCTAGACAAATTGAGCAAATAAGTGAAATATTACATGCCCTTGTGAGGAAGGTTATTGTTTGAAATTGGTGATCTCCCTTCTGTGTGTAACTCGGATCCCTTGCTTAGATTAATGATTGCATGAATAATGAATTTCTCAATTGTTCAAAGTAAATGAATGTGGGGATTCCATTGTTGCAAATGGGGGAAAACATTGAAGAAAAATTGTTTTGTTAAGATTGCATGAAAATTGTGCGAAGGTTGATTGAATCCTTTAAGCTTGCCAAGTTGAGCCTTTTTTGAGTTTTAGTTTGCTTGGGGACAAGCAAAGTTTAAGTTTGGGGTATTTTGATAAGCCTGTGGTTATCTAGTTTTATAACTAGTATGACCATGGCTTTTGTGCCAATTATTCGAGTTCAATCTCGCTTTTCACCCAAATTTAGATTTAATTGTCCTCAAGCAGCATTTTGAGTCTCTTAGGTAATTTTAGGATATTTTAGTTAATTTTGAGTCGAATAAAGCATTCACTGCTATTTCATATTTTCAGGTTAACTTAGAGTCAAGGGAATGAGGAAAACAGTTGAAATTGCAATCCTGGAAGAATTCTCCCCGCGAGAGGCTGCTCGCCTCGCGAGCCTGAGGACCATCCTGAACAGCAGAATGTCATCCTTTCTGTCTCGCCTCACGAATCACCACCTCGCCTCGCGAGTTTGAAGGCTGACTGTGCCAGAGAATGCAACCCTTTCTGCCTCGCCTCACGAACCATGTCTCGCCTCGCGAGCCTGAAGACCAGAAGCCATCACGCCCAGGCCCTGATACTCATCACAGGCGTAATGAGAAGACTCTTTCTGTCTCGCCTCGCGAGTGACTATTCGCCTCGTGAGAATCCAATTTTGAACTGGTGCCATTTTTTATATTCGCGTCGCGAGAGGCTGCTCGCCTCGCGAGCGCGCGCAGATTCTGAAGTTATAAGTTGCTGTTTAGGGCAGATTAGAGGACACTTTTTGCTAATCACTGTTTTGCGAATTTTCTGAAGTTGTGTTGCGTTTTTCATGGAGAACTAATTCCCAGGATTAGTCTGCTGTAATCGGTTTCCACCGACACTTGAGGTTTTGTAATTGCCGGATTAGTTTGCTTCTTCCTTTCAATACTATCCTATATGTTCTTTCTGCTTAATTCAGGATTGTATAGAATAAGTATTGATTTATTTCGATGATTGTATGTTTCTATACCTAATCGCGTTTACTTAATTCGCGTGTGTTCAATCGTGTTTGCTTAATTCACGAGACCTTAACCCGTTTGCTTAATTCAGAATAGGAACATATATCTCGTAGTATCGATTACGCTTGTTAATTGTTGCTACAATCAAAAAGGGATTAGAATCTGCTTAGGGCATGGAATTATGAGAACCGATGATAGTGGGACACTGAAAACGATGAGATTAATCGTTTTTAGCTTATTTATAAATCACTTAAATTGCTCTGTTTTTTGCTTTTTTTTCTTAATTGAATTACAAACCAACCCCCCCCACCCCCAAAAAAAATGATTTTGGCTGTTAATAACAATCCAAGGGTCCTTGTGAGACGATACTCGAGTTGTCGCTCCCTAGCTACATATTTTTGTAAACCACTCGCTTTTTGACCGGCGACAAATAAGTGTCAAAATTGGCGTGACAAGGCCCATTTGAGTGAAGGAACATCATGGATTGTGCACTGATCCGTGCCAGAGAACTCGGGACCCAATTTAGCCTTGATTTTGGGCTAATTTGACAATTCTTGTCAAACCTGAAATTGTAGGTCTCTTCCTTATCTTTCCAGGGACAACAAGATCATCAAAATCCGATATCTGTAGCTCTAGTTATGCTCTGCGCAAGGCAACAAGATCAGGATGAGTGAAAAATCCGAAAATTAACAATGTTTAGCAATTAAGCCCAATAATGTAAAAGCAAAAACAAAGATTGTAAAAGTTGTCTAATTTCCGTCTCTCTCTGGCTTGTACGGCTGTAAACTGCTATTTATGTTTATTAATCCAGACCTAACCCTAGACCAAAATAAGGGCCTCTGAATAAGCTTTCCAACAAGGTATCATATGCCTTAATTGAGCCTAAGATGTGAAGTTAGGCCCATTTAAGTGAATGAACATCATGGACAGCGCACTGATCCGCGCAAGAGAACTCGGGTCCTAATTTAGCTTTGATTTTGGCCTAATTTGACAATTCTTGTGAAACCTGAAATTCCAGGACTCTTCCTTATCTTTCTAGGGACAGCAAGATCACCAAAATCCGATATCTATAGCTCTAGTTATGCTCTGCGCAAGGCAACAAGGTCAGGATGAGTGAAAAATCCGAAAATTAACTATGTTTAGCAATTATGCCCAATTAAGCCCAATAATATAAAAGCAAAAACAATGGTTGTAAAAGTTGTCTAATTTCGTCTCTCTCTAGCTTGTACGGCTGCAAACTGCTATTTATACTTAATAATCCTGACCTAACCCTAGACCAAATTATGGACCTCTGAATAAGCTTTCCAACAAGGTATCATATGCCTTAATTAGGCTTAAGATGAGTAAGTTAGGCCCATTTAAGTGAAGGAACATCATTGACTGCGAACTGATCCGCGGCAGAGAACTCGGGACCCAATTTAGCCTTGATTTTGGGCTAATTTGACAATTCTTGACAAACCTGAAATTGTAGGTCTCTTCCTTATCTTTCTAGGGACAGCAAGATCACCAAAATCCGATATCTGTAGCTCTAGTTATGCTCTGCGCAAGGTAACAACGTCAGGATGAGTGAAAAATCCGAAAATTAACAATGTTTAGCCATTAAGCCCAATAATGTAAAAGCAAAAACAATGATTGTAAAAGTTGTCTAATTTCCGTCTCTCTCTGGCTTGTGCGGCTCTAAACAGCTATTTATGCTTATTAATCCTGACCTAAAACTAGGCCAATTTAAGGGCCTCTGAATAAGCTTTCCAACAAGGCATCATATGCCTTAATTGGGCTTAAGATGAGTAAGTTAGGCCCATTTAAGTGAAGGAACATCATGGACTGCGCACTGATGCGCGCCAGAGAACTTGGGACCAAATTTAGCCTTGATTTTGGCCTAATTTAACAATTCTTGTGAAACCTGAAATTGTAGATCTCTTCCATATCTTTCTAGGGACAACAAGATCACCAAAATCCGATATATGTAGTTCAAGTTATGTTCTGCGCAAGTCAACAAGGCCAGGGTGACTGAAAATCCAAAATAAACAATGTTTAGCAATTAAGACCAATTAAGCAAAATATTGTAAAAGCAAAAACAATGATTGTAAAAGTTGTCAAATTTCCGTCTCTCTCTGGGTTGTGCGTCTGTAAACTGCTATTTGTGCTCATTAATCCTGACCTAACCCTAGACCAAATTAAGGGCCTCTGAATAAGCCTTCCAACAAGGTATCATATGCCTTAATTGGACTTAAGATGAGTAAGTTAGGCCCATTTAAGTGAAGGAACATCATGGACTGCGTACTAATCCCTGCAAGAGAACTCGGGACCCAATTTAGCCTTGATTTTGACCAAATTTTACAAATCTTAGAAACCTCAAATTGTAGGTATCTTCTTTATCTTTCTAGGGACAGTAAGATCACCAAAATCCGATATCTGTAGCTCAAGTTATGCTCTGCGCAAGGCAACAAGGTCAAGATAAGTGAAAAATCCGAAAATTAACAATGTTTAGCAATTAAGCCCAATAATGTAAAAGCAAAAACAATGATTGTAAAAGTTGTCTAATTTCTATCTATCTCTGGTTTGTGAGGCTGTAAACTGCTATTTATGCTTATTAATCCTGACCTCACCCTAGACCAAATTATGGGCCTCTGAATAAGCTTTCCAACAAGGTATCATATGCCTTAATTGGGCTTAAGATGAGTAAGTTAGGCCCATTTAAGTGAAGGAACATCATGGACTGCGTACTGATCCCTGCCAGAGAACTCGGGACCCAATTTAGCCTTGATTTTGACCTAATTTTACAAATCTTGTGAATCCTGAAATTGTAGGTCTCTTCTTTTTCTTTCTAGGGACATCAAGATCACCAAAATCCGATATCTGTAACTCTAGTTATGCTCGCAGCAAGGCAACAAGGTCGTGAAAAAGTTAACATACACCCAAAAAAACAATGCTGAAAAGTGTCAACCCCCCCAGGTCGGCGAAACCATTTATGTTATTAATCCACTCCTAGACCAAATTAACATTGTTTCCAACAATTAAGCCCCAATATTAGCCCATTAAGAAGAACATCATGACCCCAAACAATGCTTGTAAAAATTTTTCTATATCTTTCTAGGGCAGGATCACCAATCTCGTGGCTCGTTATGCCTCCAAGCAACAAGTCGGCTAATAACAATTTACATTAACTCAATAATTAAAAAAAAAACATGCTTGTAAAATTTCTAATTTCCGTCTCTCTCTGGTTTGTGCGACTCTAAAAAGATATTTATGCTTATTAATCCTGACCTAACCCTAGACCAAATTAAGGGCCTCTGAATAAGCTTTCCAACAAGGTATCATATGCCTTAATTGGTCTTAAGATGAGTAAGTTAGGCCCATTTAAGTGAAGGAACATCATGGACTGCGCACTGATCCGCTCCAGAGAACTCGGGACCCAATTTAGCCTTGATTTTGGCCTAATTTGACAATTCTTGTGACACCTGAAATTGTAGGTCTCTTCCTTATCTTTCTAGGGACAGCAGGATCACCAAAATCCGATATCTGTGGCTCTAGTTATGCCCTGCGCAAGGCAACAAGGTCAGGATGACTGACAAATCCAAAAATTAACAATGTTTAGCATTTAAGCCCAATAATGTAAAAGAAAAAACAATGCTTGTAAAAGTTGTCTAATTTCCGTCTCTCTCTGGCTTGTGCGACTCTAAACAGATATTTATGCTTATTAATCCTGACCTAACCCTAGACCAAATTAAGGGCCTCTGAATAAGCTTTCCAACAAGGTATCATATGCCTTAATTGGTCTTAAGATGAGTAAGTTAGGCCCATTTAAGTGAAGGAACATCATGGACTGCGCACTGATCCGCTCCAGAGAACTCGGGACCCAATTTAGCCTTGATTTTGGCCTAATTTGACAATTCTTGTGACACCTGAAATTGTAGGTCTCTTCCTTATCTTTCTAGGGACAGCAGGATCACCAAAATCCGATATCTGTGGCTCTAGTTATGCCCTGCGCTAGGCAACAAGGTCAGGATGACTGACAAATCCAAAAATTAACAATGTTTAGCATTTAAGCCCAATAATGTAAAAGAAAAAACAATGCATTTAAAAGTTGTCTAATTTCCGTCTCTCTCTGGCTTGTGCGACTCTAAACAGATATTTATGCTTATTAATCCTGACCTACCCCTAGACCAAATTAAAGGCCTCTGAATAAGCTTTCCAACAAGGTATAATATGCCTTAATTGGGCTTCGGATGAGTAAGTTAGGCCCATTTAAGTGAAGGAACATCATGGACTGCGCACTAATCCGCGGCAGAGGACTCGGGACCCAATTTAGCCTTGATTTTGGCCTAATTTAACAATTCTTGTGATACCTGAAATTGTAGGTCTCTTCCCTATCTTTCTAGGGACAACAAGGACACCAAAATCCGATATATGTAGCTCAAGTTATGCTCTGCGCAAGTCATCTTGGTCAGGATGGGTGGAAAATCCAAAAATAAACAATGTTTAGCAATTAAGCCCAGTTAAGCAAAATAATGTAAAAGCAAAAACAATGATTGTAAAAGTTGTCTAATTTCCGTCTCTCTCTGGCTTGAGCGGTTGTAAACTACTATTTATCCTCATTAATCCAGACTTAACCCTAGACCAAATTAAGGGCCTCTGAATAAGCTTTCCAACAAGGTATCATATGCCTTAATTGGGCATAAGATGAGTAAGTTAGGCCCATTTAAGTGAAGGAACATCATGGACTGTGCACTTATCCGCGACAGAGAACTCGGGACCCAATTTATCCTTGATTTTTGCCTAATTTGACAATTCTTGTGAAACCTCAAATTGTAGGTATCTTCCTTATCTTTCTAGGGACAGCAAGATCACCAATATCCAATATCTGTAGCTCTAGTTATACTCTGCATGAGGCAACAAGGTCAGGATGAGTGAAAAATCCGAAAATTAACAACGTTTAGCAATTAAGCCCAATAATGTAAAAGAAAAAACAATGATTGTAAAAGATGTCTAATTTCCATCTCTCTCTGGCTTGTGCGGCTCTAAACAACTATTTACGCTTATTAATCCTGACCTAACCCTAGACCAAATTAAGGGCCTCTGAATAAGCTTTCCAACAAGGTATCATATGCCTTAATTGGGCTTAAGATGAGTAAGTTAGGCCCATTTAAGTGAAGGAATGACAACGGGTCGAGCGTGCGCTCTGCGATTCCCGCAAGTGTACCGGTCTGTCGTCAAGTAATAAAAGATATCGAACCCACAGAGACTGTATTCCCGAATCGCAATTAATTTCGAATTGAGTGAATCTGGACTTTTTAGAGGATTTTTATGTTTTGAGTAAAAAGGGTTTTGAATTTGAAATTTAAAAGATAGATGAGCAGAAAACAATTAAAACAGAAAACAAATCTTTTTGGGGTTTTGATCTAAATGGATTCCTAGGGATTTGGGTTACCTTTGAGGCTGTTTATGTTGCTAATCTGATTTACCTTTGTTGATTAACGAAATTGCCTTGAAGGCGAGTTTATCCTCTAATAGCTTAAGCTCTCTCTCGGGTTACAAAAGCTGTGCCCAATTGACCCGACCCCTACTCTCGTGGTAGTCGATCCCAGATTAGACCCTTTGCGCTTCGTGACAACTCGTTGCTCCTCGAGGGACGGCTCGGGACACCCCGTTGCAGCCCCATTGTATTATTACATTAAATCCTTAATTAGTTATTTACTTAATGTCGCGCGCTTATCGTTGAAAATACGTAAAAATTAAAAACTTAATTAATAATTAGATAACTTCTACAAATATACAACACACCAACTATTTTACATAAATACACACCTAAGTATCCTTTATCTTACACAACATTCTTATAACTAACGGAAACAAAACATCTTATGTGACTCACTGGCCTTAAACTAACTACACCACATTATTAGGATCAGAGGTTGTTCTTCAACGTCAACTTCATATGGAACGTCGTTCAACTCTTCAACTATCTCCGTCTCGTATAGGGTTCCATCCATCTCCTCCGTAACATAGTCGTCCATATGGTCTTCTAACGAAACAAAGTAGATATACACCAAAATACAGAAATAGGGAGATAAGAAACAGTTCTATCATCATAAGTGGAAAAGATTCATAGCATATAATACAATAATAGTCACAGACACGCATCATTCAAAATCAACAATCATCCTCAATTCACTATATATCATCCTCTACCATTCAACTCATGCAACTAGACCTTTATGCTGATGTGGCCACTACTACTCCTGTCACACATCCCTCGTTAGGGATGCCCGCCCGTCGCCCAAGTGACACGTTCCCCACACCGGTGCACATTCTTATCCATGGTAAGAATGCTCATGCAAAGCAATGACACTATAGCTGCACTGTATCGTCGGTGCACACCCTGATTCTCTCTCTTACTCTGTCAAGGGTGCTCATGCAAAGCAATGACACTATAGTTGCACAACCTAAATTCTAATTTGGAACGGTCCACGAGAACTTCGGACCTCGTGTATCTCAAATACACGGTTATAAACACCAATGCAACATATGATTCTCACTGACTTTTATCAATAACAACCTAGTACCTCAAGCTTTTCCTCATAACCTCCACTTACATACTATATCACATTACTTCTATACCATAATAGCGAGGCACTTCTAATTCATATTCAAAACTCTCACCCAAACAAAATACCTCCGAGCAATATTTATCTTTCCTTAAAATCATCTAAGCATAGTATCAAACCCAGGCAGATCATGCATAACACATTAATCAACAGAATATTCAATTATCTCAATATCATATAAGGCAATTTATCACAACCAAATCATAATAGTTCAACCAAATAAATAACAAAGTCGAGACTGTCACGGCCCGGCCGTGATAGCCATCACGGCCGTGACAGGACAACAAAGACAAGAATCCTACAACACGTAACCTGTCACGGCCTGGCCATGACAACCATCACGGCCGTGAGAGGACAAAGCAAACATCCTCAATATCATAATTATTCAAACACCGAAACAATACGTCACATGCAGATGGAATACCTCAACCAAGCGTATCACAAACAGTCAAAAGTAAATAATTCAAACATCCTCAAATATGAATAATCAACCTAAGGCGATAAACCCACAATTCCCAAATCGTCATTGGTTTTACGGAAAAGATTTCAATACGATTTTGGTATTGTCGATTACTCGACCACTAGTAGGGTTTAGGTCGCCCTACACCATTATTATAAATTATATACTACTTATCGATTCCGACGATGGAATGGTTCTTTCTCCCACCTGAGTTTGCACCGAAAAACACGTACTCGACAATCCTCGTTATCCCGCCACGAGTTAACACAATCACCTTCAACCAAACAACATAATTATAATTAATCAACTAACACCCATCTACGACACTTTAGGGCTAGGTTCGGCCAAGACTTAGAATTAGGTTTAGTCATCTTTTGGGTCCTAATTACTAGAGTCTTAACTAACATAGATTACTTATTACATGACTAAAATTTGAAACAAAATCCTCTAACCTTTAGGGTTAGGGTTTAGGCCAAGGGCTGACTTTTAGGGTTCAAAATCCTTAAAATTCCTAATCATGATTAAGTCATAGATTAATGATCCTTGATTAACCTAAATCATGGATTAGTGACTAAACAACTAAAGTTGAAACTCAAAACTTTCTAACTCTTTTATACATAGATTCGGCCTCAACATAATCTTAGGGTTAGGGTTCTTAGTTTAATAAACCAACTTGGATTTATTAATCATACATACTAATAGCTTGATTAACAAGATCATTAATGAAAACCATGAACAAAAACTCTACCAAACCTACTTTGATAGATTCGGCCAAGGCTAGGTTTTCAAGAAAGAAATTTTTGATTGCTTCATGCTCTTGGATTTAGATAGTAGACATGATATCTAGAAGATAGAAAGTAGTTTCATCATCCTTAGATTTTCCTAGGATTTATTATGATTTTTCAAAGTTCTAGGGTTTGAAACTTGAAAATGATGAACCACCATGATATAAGTCTTGAATCAAGAAACTATCTAAAGAACATAGGCATGATTAAGAACAAAGATTAGGATTTACCTCTTGAGAATCAATGATGAAGACAATCCAAGAACTTGCTTTGAGAAACTTAGAACTAAGAACTTAGAACTTTAGAGTTTTAGAAGACAACTAACCAAAGAACTAAATGAAAAGTGAGAGAAAGGTATTTATAGTGTAAGTGGCGACATCTCAAGAAGAATCTAGATGAAGATGAGTTGTCATGTTAAAAGGATCAAAGTGCAATTAAGTTCCAAGGACCACATTGCAAAGATTCCAATAGTTGAAGGACTAGTTTGCAAATAGACAATAAAATGTCATGATGATGATTTTTGTCACATTAAATGCTAGCTTATCTTTGACTTAGTTGGCTGATTTTGGTGTCATAGATATTTTAGAGAAAACCTAACTTGTTGAAGAAGATTTGTTGAAGATTGGTGAAGAAGATTGTTGAAGAAAAATCAAGAATGATGTAGAAAAGTGTGGAACATTCTAGAAAAATCTTGATTCATCCATCAAATGAGAAAGTCATCTTCTCTCATGGGCTTATGTATTTGGGCTTGACACATTTGGGCTTAGTTTCATTTTCTTGTTTGTTGTGGGGCCCACTTGAAGATTTAAGCCTTTAAACCTAAGATAAGAAACTTAAATGGGCTTTATGGACTCAACTATGAACTAGAAAAGTTTGGGCTTCTAAGTCACGACCATTTAAGGTTAGAAACAAGGATTCTAGCCCAATCCACTTGAAAAAACGAAAAAAACTAATTTAGGGACATAAGGGTAATTTACAGAAAGTTCATGGACTTAACTGTAAATTTCGAAATTTTCTATTTAACCCTGAAAAACCTTCTAGACTTAAAAATATGATTCATCCCATTGAATCATCTCAAAATCCTAATATAAACCCTCTATCCACTCTTAGAAACTCTAATTTCCCTTTCGTCGTCTACCCGATTACGTGTTCCGCCTGAAAAACGTAATTTATTTTATTTTTTTCTGAAAAAATTCTATCAATACAGAATCGTAGAAAATAAAATACTAAACTTAAGTCTTTCGTTCACGAATTAAAATTTGGTTTTCTGAGCAGTAAACTTTTACTGTCAGCGAAAACACAGAAAACGGCAGACCGGCTTCCGTCTGAATTTTCAACCAAAAACTTCCCCGTAACCTTATGAAAATAAGTATAACAAGGAAATGACCTTGGTTTATCCAAAATCATTTTCTAAGTCTCGGATAAAAATATATATTTATATATTTATTACCGACATTACAAAGCAGCGAAAATCGGGGTGTTACAGCTTCTAACTCTCGTGATTTCAGTCCCAAGTCTGACTTCTATAGGTCTGACACCTAAGTTCACCGCTAGGTTCCTCCTTAGAATGTCTCAGTCATGTAAATAACCTAAGTTCACCGCTAGGTTCCTCCTTAGAATATCCACGTCTCGTTGATAAGTGGCCGCCGGACTTTACGAGTGAAACACACTAGAAATCCTAAGTTCACCACTAGGTTCCTCCTTAGAACGTCTACGTCACGCAAATAAGCGGTCGCCGAATTTACGAGTGATTAACACGCTAGAAATCAGATCTAAAACAATAACGAAATCAACAACGATTTTACATCAAATCAACAACATTTACAAAACTCGGGCAGAGCCCCAATCCCTAGAAACAAACTACTACTCCAGTCTTGCCATGGAGATGACAAGCTGGGTTGACAACATAGTGAAAATCAGAAAAGAGAAGAGAGGAGGAGAAGAGAGATCTATGCCTAGAGTCCTTCTATGTGTGTACAAGTCTAAGATGATGGATGTGTATCCTTCATCCTATGATCTGATGCCTTGATCCTTATTTATAGAAATTGGGAAGTTAGAGTCCCAATCCAACTCAAAATCTGATCTATTTCAGTTGCTTCTGATCCAAGTAATGCGCATCACGGCCGTGACGGATTCTGTTTCTGGCAGTTTTGTCAAATTCCAGTCTCTCGCGTGGCGAGCCTATGCTCGCGTCGCGAGCCCTCTGTTCATGGCCGTGTTCTGAATCACGGCTGTGGCCGTGATGGTCTCTGACTTGTGGTGGTCTTAGGTCACGGCCGTGATGGATATCACGGCTAGGCCGTGACAGACTCTGACTTCAGCCTTTGTTCTTTTTCAGTTTTGCTCGATCATGGCCGTGATGGGCATCACGGCTAGGCCGTGATGGGCTCTGTTTGGCTCATTTTCTGCACTTTTAAATCTCCATCTTCATCCAAACTTCATCATCGTTGATCTTGAGCATTTTACCCTTGATTTCTGCAAAACAACACACGAAAACCGCCTTACCCATTCCAAAGGAAAATTAACCTAAAATCTAATAAAAATATGCCTAAACTACATGAAAATGCATGCAAAATGATAGACAAAGATGATGTGAAATCACACTCATCAAATCACCCCAAGCTTAAAACTTTGCTTGTCCTCAAGCAATTACTCAGGCCATAAGATAAATCAATCAAAGCATGGATAGTGAACCAAAAACCCTAGAAGCTAATCCAAGTGACAGGCATATTTAATAAGCACTCAAGAGATAATCAAGTTCTAGTTCAATTAGAAGCTTAGGTTCTTCAAGTTCATATTCTCACTGATTTGGGCACTCATCTCACCTCACTCAAGTATTTTAGGGTATATGACCATTCACTCCATTTCCTCAAGGAAAGTATTTTACCATAGGCTTGACTATTAACCAAATCTCTACTTTATTAATGAAAACACTTAAGAATCAAGAGGTCCTTTCCTTTGGTTGTAATGTGGCCGCGGGATTTATTGTAAGGTGGGAAAATCAAGGAAAGGGAATTTCAAGAAGGCTAGACAAATCATCAAACATTGCAAAGCATGACACCTTCTAAAATATCCCTTTTTGGGCTTTGGTTTACTTTTCCACCTTTCTTCCTTCTATTTTTTTTTTCTTCTTTTCTTTTCATTTCTCACTTTCTTTTGTCATCCCCTTCTCCATATTTTTTTTTGTGTTTATTTCTTTTTTATTTATTTGGAGAAGGGGAGATTTATAGCTCAAGAGAAATTATTTTCTAGCTTTTTCATCCCATACTTTTTCCAACTACCATTTTGCCCTTTTTGTAATACTTTAAAAGGTGCCATACCAAGCATTATTTATCAAAGTAATTCAAGGTACCAAGAAAAGTATTTTTTTTTCTTTTAGGCTCGAAACTGGGCAACTAAGGGGTAGCATTTAAACATTCAAAGCTCGGGAGGCCGGAAAAATACCTAGTGCCTCAATCATTTCCAAAAATGTTTTCAAAAATTTTTAAGTTTCGAAATGGTTTCAAGTCAAGTTCTAGAAAATACAGTCCAAGAGGAATTACAACACTCTATCACAAGAAATGGGGTAAATTTAGTGAATACCCCCTATTTGGCTCAAAATCTTACATTTAGTAGTTCAAAAATCAGTGAGGAACACAAATCTAAGGAACCACATGCTAATTATCAACTATCAAAAGTTTATCTCAAGAATTTTTATTTTTAGTCATATCACAAGAATAATGAAAAATTGGGTTCGAAAATTCACTATCTCAATTCATTTGGCTCCAAGTTCTCACAATTGGATGCATGTTCTAAGTGAGGGGCAATCTAAAGAATGTGATCATACCAATCTATGCCTATGTGAATGCAATATGAATGCAACAATGCAAATGCAAAAATACCCCTACCCCAAGCTTGATTACTTACATTGTCTCCAATGTAAATAATCAAGTCGGAGAGAGGAGAAAAATGGAACAACTTACCGAGTCGGTAGCGGGTGTTGGCTCACATTCCAGTCGAAACTTGGGTGGAAATTTCATCACGGCCGTGAGGCTCATCACGGGTAGGCCATGATGCTCTCTGCCCTCAATGTCCTTCTCATCACGCCCGTGATGTGTATCACGGCTAGGCCATGATCCTTTCTGTGCTCTTGTATTAGTTCATCACGGCCGTGACCACTGTCACGGCCAGGGCGTGATAGCTTCTGACTTTATTTTTCTCTGCTCTTCTTCCCTTTCTCAACCTGAAAACACTAGACAACCCTATTAATGATTTTTTTGCCTCTTGATCTTATCAAATTATTCAAGAGGTTAAATCAAAACAAAAGGAAAAGGGAAAGAAAAACTTGGGTTGCCTCCCAAGAAGCGCTTGTTTATGGTCTTAAGCTTGACCATACTTCCTTCAATCAACCGGGGTCGGCTGGGCGTAGAGGTGCCGGAACACTTCTCTTCCAAGGAACTCCTTCAAAAAGCCGTTTCTGCTCATACGGCCAATAACGCTTCCGCTTCGCTCTTTTCTCTCGGAGCTTCCTTGCCTTCCTTCCGTCCGGCGGAAGTTTTGTTTCCGCATGGACAGCAACTCCAATTCCGTCACTGCTGGGTGCATCATTAGCCATGCATATCTTCGGAGTTGCTTCCATGTTCAGCTCTTCTTTTACCACTGGAGACGTGATACCAATTCTGCACACATGGCTCTCAAAAGGAGGGTTATTATAAGAGTTAGTAAAATGAAAATCGACCCTACCTTCCTCTACATTTAGAGAGAGTTTACCATTCCTTACGTCTATTAATGCTCCAGCGGTTGCCAAGAATGGCCTTCCTAAAATGATGGGGAACTTAGAATTCCCTTTCATGTCCAATACCAGGAAGTCGGTAGGGATGAAGAATTTCCCTACCTTCACAGGGACATCCTCTAGTATGCCTAGAGGAGTCCTAGTTGAGCCATCCGCGAATTGCAAGGAGAATTTGAACGGTCTCAACTCTTTACTTTCCAACCTTTCCATGATAGTGAGGGGCATCAAGCTTGCACTAGCCCCTAAGTCACATAAGGCTTGGTCTATTTGCATTTTTTCAATCGAGCAAGCGATAGAGAAACTACCTGGGTCCTTCAGTTTAGGAGGCATATTAGATTTGTTCATGACATTTGGCTCCTCAGTTAAGCTCTTAATTTCTACTTCCACTTGCTTTCTCTTGACCAACCTTTGTGGTAAAGGTATCGGGGGTTGGTACGGTGGTGGAGGGACGTACTTTGGTTCTGGCTCTTCATCTTCGCTCATGTCCTCCTCTGGTTCCACGTCCATTTCAGCTACCCCCACCCCAAGCTTATCATCCCTTAAGTGTATGGCATTACAATGCTCATTTGGATTTGCTTCGGGTTGCCCCGGGAATGTACCCTTAGGTCTCGAGTATGTGCTGGCTTGTTGGGCAATTTGGGTTTCCAGCATCTTGTTATGAGTTGCTAAGTTGTCGACCTTAGATGCTAGCTCCTTTATTGCTTCACTCACTGCCCTTCCTTGTTGTCTAAACTCCTCATTCTGTTTTGTCTGAGTTTCAACAAAACTTTCAAATAAAGTCTCGAGTTTAGATCTTTGTACCTGAGGATACCCCGGTCTTCTTTGTCTTATTACCCTGGCCCTCTTGGAACTCATGGTTGAGCGTATTGCTGTAGTTACCGTAGGAGAGGTAAGGGTTGTTCTTCCTTTGGTTGTAGGGATTTGGGGGAGCATAGTTGGGCAGTTTCGGGTTCGTGTCATAGAAGTTGTGACAAGAGTTCACTTGTTCACCCGAAGCGCCAGATCCATGAGCGATACCACGAGGGCATTCCATCATGTCATGTCCCTGCATTCCACAAATCTCACAAATAATGTTAGTAGCACCTATTGCACTCACATTAGCTCTTTCAATCTTATCTAACCGTTTATTTAGTGAGTCAAATTTAGACATAATCAGATCAATGCTACTTACTTCAAACTTACCCCCCGAAATCTTATTCGGGTTATTACCTCTTTCGGAACCCCATTGGTGGTAGTTGGTGAAGACATTCTCAATGATGTTGAATGCCTCAGTTAGAGGCCTATTCATAAACGCTCCACCGGCTGCAGAATCAAGTGACACCTTCGAAGAGTAATCCAATCCGTTATAGAAGGTGTGCACTATTAACCACCTCTCGAGTCCATGGTGCGGGCAAGACTCCAACAGTCCCTTGTAACGATCCCAAGCTTCCGACAATGATTCTCCGTCTTTCTGGAAGAAGCCGGTGATCTGGGTTCTTATGTAGGCCGTCTTGGATGGAGGGAAGAATTTCTCCAAGAACGCCTGCTCCAGTTGGTCCCAAGTAGTCAGGGTGTTAGCGGGAATTTGCTTAAGCCAGGCCTTCGCCTTTCCAGTGAGAGATGAGGGGAACAATCTCAAACGCACAACATCGACCGAGGCTCCATTAATCCTGATTGCATCGGTGAACTCTAAGAATGTCTCTATGTGATCGGTCGGGTCCTCCGAAGGCAATCCTCCGAATTGATGTTGCCTAATCATGTTGATTAGCATGGGCGGTATGGTATAGTTTTCCGCCTCAATCTCTGGCCTTGCAATCCCAGTTCGCAAGCCTCTAGCATTTGGGGCTGCGTAGTCCTTCAAAGGCTTTGTATCCGGTTGATTCGCCATGAGTGGAATGGGAATCAACCTTTCTCCCTCTCTTTGTAGTCTTCTACGTCTGTGGAAGGTCCTCTCGATCTCCGGATCAACTTCACCAAGGCTCCCAAGACTTAGGGATCTTTGCATATAACACACAGAGATGGATACAATAGAAGGAAAAGATTTAATTTTGTTTTTTTATTTTTTTTAAATTTTTTTTTGAAATTAAAAATCAAATAAAAAGAAAATTTCCAGAAAAATCAATTTCAATATCAATTGAAATTCGAAATGGCACAGTCCCCGGCAACGGCGCCAAAAACTTGACAGCGGGTAGAGCGTGCGCTCTGCGATTCCGGCAAGTGTACCGGTCTGTCGTCAAGTAATAAAAGATATCGAACCCACAGAGACTGGGTTCCCGAATCGCAATTAATTTCGAATTGAGTGAATCTGGACTTTTTAGAGGATTTTTATGTTTTGAGTAAAAAGGGTTTTGAATTTGAAATTTAAAAGATAGATGAGCAGAAAACAATTAAAACAGAAAACAAATCTTTTTGAGGTTTTGATCTAAATGGATTCCTAGGGATTTGGGTTACCTTTGAGGCTGTTTATGTTGCTAATCTGATTTACCTTTGTTGATTAACGAAATTGCCTTGAAGGCGAGTTTATCCTCTAATAGCTTAAGCTCCCTCTCGGGTTACAAAAGCCGTGCCCAATTGACCCGACCCCTACTCTCGTGGTAGTCGATCCCAGATTAGACCCTTTGCGCTTCGTGACAACTCGTTGCTCCTCGAGGGACGGCTTCTAACTCTCGTGATTTCAGTCCCAAGTCTGACTTCTATAGGTCCGACACCTAAGTTCACCGCTAGGTTCCTCCTTAGAATGTCTCAGTCATGTAAATAACCTAAGTTCACCGCTAGGTTCCTCCTTAGAATATCCACGTCTCGTTGATAAGTGGCCGCCGGACTTTACGAGTGAAACACACTAGAAATCCTATGTTCACCGCTAGGTTCCTCCTTAGAACGCCTACGTCACGCAAATAAGCGGTCGCCGAATTTACGAGTGATTAACACGCTAGAAATCAGATCTAAAACAATAACGAAATCAACAACGATTTTACATCAAATCAACAACATTTACAAAACTCGGGCAGAGCCCCAATCCCTAGAAACAAACTACTACTCCAGTCTTGCCATGGAGATGACAAGCTGGGTTGACAACATAGTGAAAATCAGAAAAGAGAAGAGAGGAGGAGAAGAGAGATCTATGCCTAGAGTCCTTCTATGTGTGTACAAGTCTAAGATGATGGATGTGTATCCTTCATCCTATGATCTGATGCCTTGATCCTTATTTATAGAAATTGGGAAGTTAGAGTCTCAATCCAACTCAAAATCTGATCTATTTCGGTTGCTTCTGATCCAAGTAATGCACGTCACGGCCGTGATGGCCATCACGGCCAGGCCGTGACGGATTCTGTTTCTGGCAGTTTTGTCAAATTCCAGTCTCTCGCGTGGCGAGCCTATGCTCGCGTCGCGAGCCCTCTGTTCATGGACGTGTTCTGAATCACGGCTGTGGCCGTGATGGTCTCTGACTTGTGGTGGTCTTAGGTCACGGCCGTGATGGATATCACGGCTAGGCCGTGACAGACTCTGACTTCAGCCTTTGTTCTTTTTCAGTTTTGCTCGATCATGGCCGTGATGGGCATCACGGCTAGGCCGTGATGGGCTCTGTTTGGCTCATTTTCTGCACTTTTAAATCTCCATCTTCATCCAAACTTCATCATCGTTGATCTTGAGCATTTTACCCTTGATTTCTGCAAAACAACACACGAAAACTGCCTAACCCATTCCAAAGGAAAATTAACCTAAAATCTAATAAAAATATGCCTAAACTACATGAAAATGCATGCAAAATGATAGACAAAGATGATGTGAAATCACACTCATCAAGGAACATCATGGACTGCGCACTGATCCGTGCCAAAGAACTCGGGACCCAATTTAGCCTTGATTTTAGCCTAATTTAACAATTCTTGTGATACCTGAAATTATAGGTCTCTTCCCTATCTTTCTAGGGACAACAAGATCACCAAAATCCGATATATATAGCTCAAGTTATGCTCTGCGCAAGTCATCAAGGTCAAGATATGTGAAAAATCCAAAAATAAACAATGTTTAGCAATTAAGCCCAATTAAGAAAAATAATGTAAAAGCAAAAACAATGATTCTAAAGTTGTCTAATTTCCATCTCTCTCTGGCTTGAGCGGCTGTAAACTACTATTTATCCTCATTAATCCAGACCTAACCCTATACAAAATTAAGGGCCTCTGAATAAGCTTTCCAACAAGGTATTATAGGCATTAATTGGGCTTAAGATGTGAAGTTAGGCCCATTTAAGTGAATGAACATCATGGACTGCGCACTGATCCGCGTAAGAGAACTCGGGACCCAATTTAGCCTTGACTTTGGCCTAATTTGACAATTCTTGTGAAATCTGAAATAGTAGGGCCCTTCCTTATCTTTCTAGGGACAGCAAGATCACCAAAATTCAATATCTGTAGCACTAGTTATGCTCTGCGCAAGGCAACAAGGTCAGGATTAGTGAAAAATCCGAAAATTAACAATGTTTAGCAATTAAGCCCAATAATGTAAAACCAAAAACAATGATTGTAAAAGTTGTCTAATTTCCGTCTCTCTCTGGCTTGTGCGGCTGCAAACAGCTATTGATGCTTAATAATCCTGACTTAACCCTAGACCAAATTAAGGGCCTCTGAATAAGCTTTCCAACAAGGTATCTTATGCCTTAATTGGGCTTAAGATGAGTATGTTCGGCCCATTTAAGTGAAGGAACATCATGGACTGCGTACTGATCCCTGCCAGAGAACTCGGGACCCAATTTAGCCTTGATTTTGACCTAATTTTACAAATATTATGAAACCTGAAATTGTAGGTCTCTTCTTTATCTTTCTAAGGACAGCAAGATCACCAAAATCTGATATATGTAGCTCTAGTTATGCTCTGCGCAAGGCAACAAGGTCAGGATAAGTGAAAAATCCAAATATTAACAATGTTTGGCAATTAAGCCCAGTAATGTAAAAGCAAAAACAATGATTGTAAAAGTTGTCTAATTTCCGTCTCTCTCTAGCTTGTGCGGCTGTAAACTGCTATTTATGCTTATTAATCCTGACCTAACCCTAGACCAAATTAAGGGACTCTGAATAAGCTTTCCAACAAGGTATCATATGCCTTAATTGGTCTTAAGATGAGTAAGTTAGGTCCATTTAAGTGAAGGAACATCATGGATCGCAGACCGATCCGCCTCCAGAGAACTCGGGACCCAATTTAGCCTTGATTTTGGCCTAATTTGACAATTCTTGTGAAACCTGAAATTGTAGGTCTCTTCCTTATCTTTCTAGGGACAGCAGGATCACCAAAATCCGATATTTGTAGCTCTAGTTATGCCATGCGCAAGGCAACAAGGTCAAGATGATTGACAAATCCAAAAATTAACAATGTTAAGCATTTAAGCCCAATAATGTAAAAGAAAAAATAATGCTAGTAAAAGTTGTCTAATTTTCATCTCTCTCTGGCTTGTGCGACTCTAAACAGATATTTATGCTTATTAATCATGACCTAACCCTAGACCAAATAAAAGGCCTCTGAATAAGCTTTCCAACAAGGTATCATATGCCTTAATTGGGCTTCGGATGAGTAAGTTAGGCCCATTTAAGTGAAGGAACATCATGGACTGCGCTCTAATCCACACCAGAGGACTCGGGACCCAATTTAGCCATGATTTTGGCCTAACTTAACAATTCTTGTGATACCTGAAATTGTAGGTCTCTTCCCTATCTTTCTAGGGACAACAAGGTCACCAAAATCCGATATATGTAGCTCAAGTTATGCTCTGCGCAAGTCATCTTGGTCAGGATGAGTGAAAAATCCAAAAATAAACAATGTTTAGCAATTAAGCCCAATTAAGCAAAATAATGTAAAAGCAAAAACAATGATTGTAAAAGTTG
The DNA here is from genome assembly GCA_030762895.1 of Sophora flavescens. Taxonomy (NCBI): domain Eukaryota; kingdom Viridiplantae; phylum Streptophyta; class Magnoliopsida; order Fabales; family Fabaceae; genus Sophora; species Sophora flavescens. Next base: position 399,329 of record JAUPTC010000020.1, read on the forward strand.
TCTAATTTTCGTCTCTCTCTGGCTTGAGCGGTTGTAAACTACTATTTATCCTCATTAATCCAGACCTAACCCTAGACCATATTAAGGGCCTCTGAATAAGCTTTCCAACAAGGTATCATATGCCTTAATTGGGCATAAGATGAGTAAGTTAGGCCCATTTAAGTGAAGGAACATCATGGACTGTGCACTGATCCGCGACAGAGAACTCGGGACCCAATTTAGCCTTGATTTTTGCCTAATTTGACAATTCTTGTGAAACCTCAAATTGTAGGTATCTTCCTTATCTTTCTAGGGACAACAAGATCACCAATATCCAATATCTGTAGCTCTAGTTATGCTCTGCGTGAGGCAACAAGGTCAGGATGAGTGAAAAATCCGAAAATTAACCATGTTTAGCAATTAAGCCCAATTAAGCCCAATAATGTAAAAGAAAAAACAATGATTGTAAAAGATGTCTAATTTCCATCTCTCTCTGGCTTGTGCTGCTCTAAACAACTATTTATGCTTATTAATCCTGACCTAACCCTAGACCAAATTAAGGGCCTCTGAATAAGCTTTCCAACAAGGTATCATATGCCTTAATTGGGCTTAAGATGAGTAAGTTAGGCCCATTTAAGTGAAGGAACATCATGGACTGCGCACTGATCCGTGCCAAAGAACTCGGGACCCAATTTAGCCTTGATTTTAGCCTAATTTAACAATTATTGTGATACCTGAAATTGTAGGCCTCTTCCCTATCTTTCTAGGGACAACAAGATCACCAAAATTCGATATATGTAGCTCAAGTTATGCTGTGCGCAAGTCATCAAGGTGAAGATAAGTGAAAAATCCAAAAATAAACAATGTTTAGCAATTAAGCCCAATTAAGAAAAATAATGTAAAAACAAAAACAATGATTGTAAAAGTTGTCTAATTTCCGTCTCTCTCTGTCTTGTGCGGCTGGAAACTGCTATTTATCTTTGTTAATCCAGACCTAACCCTAGACAAAATTAAGAGCCTCTGAATAAGCTTTCCAACAAGGTATCATATGCCTTAATTGGGCTTAAGATGAGTAAGTTAGGCCCATTTAAGTGAAGGAACATCATGGATTGTGCATTGATCCGCGCCAGAGAACTCGGGACCCAATTTACCCTTGATTTTGAGCTAATTTTACAAATCTTGTGAAACCTAAAATTGTAGGTCTCTTCTTTATCTTTCTAGGGACAACAAGATCACCAAAATCCGATATCTGTAGCTCTAGTTATGCTCTGCGCAAGGCAACAAGGTCAGGATAAGTGAAAAATCCAAAAATTAACAATGTTTGGCAATTAAGCCCAGTAATGTAAAAGCAAAAACAATGATTGTAAAAGTTGTCTAATTTCCGTCTCTCTCGAGCTTGTGCGGCTGTAAACTGTTATTTATGCTTATTTATCCTGACCTAACCCTAGACCAAATTAAGGGCCTCTGAATAAGCTTTCCAACAAGGTATCATATGCCTTAATTGGTCTTAAGATGAGTAAGTTAGGTCCATTTAAGTGAAGGGACATCATGGACTGCGCACTGATCCGCTCCAGAGAACTCGGGACCCAATATAGCCTTGATTTTGGCCTAATTTGACAATTCTTGTGAAACCTGAAATTGTAGGTCTCTTCTTTATCTTTCTAGGGACAGCAGGATCACCAAAATCCGATATCTGTAGCTCTAGTTATGCCATGCGCAAGGCAACAAGGTCAGGATGACTGACAAATCCAAAAATTAACAATGTTTAGCATTTAAGCCCAATAATGTAAAAGAAAAAACAATGCTAGTAAATGTTGTCTAATTTTCATCTCTCTCTGGCTTGTGCGACTCTAAACAGATATTTATGCTTATTAATCCTGACCTAACCCTAGACCAAATTAAAGGCCTCTGAATAAGCTTTCCAACAAGGTATCATATGCCTTAATTGGGCTTCGGATGAGTAAGTTAGGCCCATTTAAGTGAAGGAACATCATGGACTGCGCACTAATCCGCACCAGAGGACTCGGGACCCAATTTAGCCATGATTTTGGCCTAATTTAACAATTCTTGTGATACCTGAAATTGTAGGTCTCTTCCCTATCTTTCTAGGGACAACAAGGTCACCAAAATCCGATATATGTAGCTCAAGTTATGCTCTGCGCAAGTCTTCTTGGTCCGGATGAGTGAAAAATGCAAAAATAAACAATGTTTAGCAATTAAGCCCAATTAATCAAAATAATGTAAAAGCAAAAACAATGATTGTAAAAGTTGTCTAATTTTCGTCTCTCTCTGGCTTGAGCGGTTGTAAACTACTATTTATCCTCATTAATCCAGACCAAACCCTAGACCATATTAAGTGCCTCTGAATAAGCTTTCCAACAAGGTATCATATGCCTTAATTGGGCTTAAGATGAGTAAGTTAGGCCCATTTAAGTGAAGGAACATCATGGACTGCGCACTGATCCGCGACAGAGAACTCGGGACCCCATTTAGCCTTGATTTTTGCCTAATGTGACAATTCTTGTGAAACCTCAAATTGTAGGTATCTTCCCTATCTTTCTAGGGACAGCAAGATCACCAATATCCGATATCTGTAGCTCTAGTTATGCTCTGCGTGAGGCAACAAGGTCAGGATGAGTGAAAAATCCGAAAATTAACAATGTTTAGCAATTAAGCCCAATTAAGAAAAATAATGTAAAAGCAAAAACAATGATTGTAAAAGTTGTCTAATTTCCGTCTCTCTCTGGCTTGTGCGGCTGTAAACTGCTATTTATCTTTATTAATCCAGACCTAACCCTAGACAAAATTAAGAGCCTCTGAATAAGCTTTCCAACAAGGTATCATATGCCTTAATTGGGCTTAAGATGACTAAGTTAGGCCCAGTTAAGTGAAGGAACATCATGGATTGTGCACTGATCCGCGCCAGAGAACTCGGGACCCAATTTACCCTTGATTTTGGGCTAATTTTACAAATCTTGTGACACCTGAAATTGTAGGTCTCTTCTTTATCTTTCTAGGGACAACAAAATCACCAAAATCCGATATCTGTAGCTCTAGCTATGCTCTGCGCAAGGCAACAAGGTCAGGATAAGTGAAAACTCCAAAAATTAACAATGTTTGGCAATTAAGCCCAGTAATGTAAAAGCAAAAACAATGATTGTAAAAGTTGTCTAATTTCCGTCTCTCTCTAGCTTGTGCGGCTGTAAACTGCTATTTATGCTTATTAATCCTGACCTAACCCTAGACCAAATTAAGGGCCTCTGAATAAGCTTTCCAACAAGGTATCATATGCCTTAATTGTGCTTAAGATGAGTAAGTTAGGCCCATTTAAGTGAAGGAACATCATGGATTGCGCACTGATCCGTGCCAAAGAACTCGGGACCCAATTTAGCCTTGATTTTAGCCTAATTTAACAATTCTTGTGATACCTGAAATTGTAGGTCTCTTCCCTATCTTTCTAGGGACAACAAGATCACCAAAATCCGATATATGTAGCTCAAGTTATGCTCTGCGCAAGTCATCAAGGTCAAGATAAGTGAAAAATCCAAAAATAAACAATGTTTAGCAATTAAGCCCAATTAAGAAAAATAATGTAAAAGCAAAAACAATGATTGTAAAAGTTGTCTAATTTTCGTCTCTCTCTGGCTTGAGCGGTTGTAAACTACTATTTATCCTCATTAATCCAGACCAAACCCTAGACCATATTAAGTGCCTCTGAATAAGCTTTCCAACAAGGTATCATATGCCTTAATTGGGCTTAAGATGAGTAAGTTAGGCCCATTTAAGTGAAGGAACATCATGGACCTCCAAGAGAACTGGACCCCATTTAGCCTTGATTTTTGCCTAATGTGACAATTCTTGTGAAACCTCAAATTGTAGGTATCTTCCCTATCTTTCTAGGGACAAGATCACCAATATCCGATATATGTAGCTCTAGTTATGCCTCGCGTGAGTCATCAAGGTCAGGATGAGTGAAAAATCCGAAAATTAACAATGTTTAGCAATTAAGCCCAATTAAGAAAAATAATGTAAAAGCAAAAACAATGATGGTAAAAGTTGTCTAATTTCCGTCTCTCTCTGGCTTGTGCGGCTGTAAACTGCTATTTATCTTTATTAATCCAGGCCTAACCCTAGATAAAATTAAGAGCCTCTGAATAAGCTTTCCAACAAGGTATCATATGCCTTAATTGGGCTTAAGATGACTAAGTTAGGCCCAGTTAAGTGAAGGAACATCATGGATTGTGCACTGATCCGCGCCAGAGAACTCGGGACCCAATTTACCCTTGATTTTGGGCTAATTTTACAAATCTTGTGACACCTGAAATTGTAGGTCTCTTCTTTATCTTTCTAGGGACAACAAAATCACCAAAATCCGATATCTGTAGCTCTAGCTATGCTCTGCGCAAGGCAACAAGGTCAGGATAAGTGAAAACTCCAAAAATTAACAATGTTTGGCAATTAAGCCCAGTAATGTAAAAGCAAAAACAATGATTGTAAAAGTTGTCTAATTTCCGTCTCTCTCTTGCTTGTGCGGCTGTAAACTGCTATTTATGCTTATTAATCCTGACCTAACCCTAGACCAAATTAAGGGCCTCTGAATAAGCTTTCCAACAAGGTATCATATGCCTTAATTGGGCTTAAGATGAGTAAGTTAGGCCCATTTAAGTGAAGGAACATCATGGATTGCGCACTGATCCGTGCCAAAGAACTCGGGACCCAATTTAGCCTTGATTTTAGCCTAATTTAACAATTCTTGTGATACCTGAAATTGTAGGTCTCTTCCCTATCTTTCTAGGGACAACAAGATCACCAAAATCCGATATATGTAGCTCAAGTTATGCTCTGCGCAAGTCATCAAGGTCAAGATAAGTGAAAAATCCAAAAATAAACAATGTTTAGCAATTAAGCCCAATTAAGAAAAATAATGTAAAAGCAAAAACAATGATTGTAAAAGTTGTCTAATTTCCGTCTCTCTCTGGCTTGTGCGGCTGTAAACTGCTATTTATCTTTATTAATCCAGACCTAACCCTAGACAAAATTAAGTGCCTCTGAATAAGCTTTCCAACAATGTATCATATGCCTTAATTGGGCTTAAGATGAGTATGTTAGGCCCATTTAAGTGAAGGAACATCATGGATTGTGCACTGATCCGCGCCAGAGAACTCGGGACCCAATTTACCCTTGATTTTGGACTAATTTTACAAATCTTGTGAAACCTGAAATTGTAGGTCTCTTCTTTAACTTTCTAGGGACAGCAAGATCACCAAAATCCGATATCTGTAGCTCTAGTTATGCTCTGCGCAAGGCAACAAGGTCAGGATAAGTGAAAAATCCAAAAATTAACAATGTTTGGCAATTAAGCCCAGTAATGTAAAAGCAAAAACAATGATTGTAAAAGTTGTCTAATTTCCGTCTCTCTCTAGCTTGTGCGGTCAGTAAATCGCTATTTATGCTTATTAATCTCGACCTAACCCTAGACCAAATTAAGGGCCTCTGAATAAGCTTTCCTATCATATGCCTTAATTGGTCTTAAGATGAGTAAGTTAGGTCCATTTAAGTGAAGGAACATCATGGACTGCGTACTGATCCGCTCCAGAGAACTCGGGACCCAATTTAGCCTTGATTTTGGCCTAATTTGACAATTCTCGTGAAACCTGAAATTGTAGGTCTCTTCCTTATCTTTCTAGGGACAGCAGGATCACCAAAATCCGATATCTGTAGCTCTAGTTATGCCATGCGCAAGGCAACAAGGTCAGGATGACTGACAAATCCAAAAATTAACAATGTTTAGCATTTAAGCCCAATAATGTAAAAGAAAAAACAATGCTATAAAAAGTTGTCTAATTTTCATCTCTCTCTGGCTTGTGCGACTCTAAAGATATTTATGCTTATTAATCCTGACCTAACCCTAGACCAAATTAAAGGCCTCTGAATAAGCTTTCCAACAAGGTATCATATGCCTTAATTGGGCTTCGGATGAGTAAGTTAGGCCCATTTAAGTAAAGGAACAACATTGACTGCGCACTAATCCACACCAGAGGACTCGGGACCCAATTTAGCCATGATTTTGGCCTAATTTAACAATTCTTGTGATACCTGAAATTGTAGGTCTCTTCCCTATCTTTCTAGGGACAAGGTCACCAAAATCCGATATATGTAGCTCAAGTTATGCTCTGCGCAAGTCATCTTGGTCAGGATGAGTGAAAAATCCAAAAATAAACAATGTTTAGCAATTAAGCCCAATTAAGCAACATAATGTAAAAGCAAAAACAATGATTGTAAAAGTTGTCTAATTTTCGTCTCTCTCTGGCTTGAGCGGTTAGAAACTACTATTTATCCTCATTAATCCAGACCTAACCCTAGACCATATTAAGGGCCTCTGAATAAGCTTTCCAACAAGGTATCATATTCCTTAATTGGGTGTAAGATGAGTAAGTTAGGCCCATTTAAGTGAAGGAACATCATGGACTGTGCACTGATCCGCGACAGAGAACTCGGAACCCAATTTAGCCTTTATTTTTGCCTAATTTGACAATTCTTGTGAAACCTCAAATTGTAGGTATCTTCCTTATCTTTCTAGGGACAGCAAGATCACCAATATCCAATATCTGTAGCTCTAGTTATGCTCTGCGTGAGGCAACAAGGTCAGGATGAGTGAAAAATCCGAAAATTAACAATGTTTAGCAATTAAGCCCAATTAAGCCCATTAATGTAAAATAAAAAACATTGATTGTAAAAGATGTATAATTTCCATCTCTCTCTGGCTTGTGCTGCTCTAAACAACTATTTATGCTTATTAATCCTGACCTAACCCTAGACCAAATTAAGGGCCTCTGAATAAGCTTTCCAACAAGGTATCATTTGCCTTAATTGGGCTTAAGATGAGTAAGTTAGGCCCATTTAAGTGAAGGAACATCATGGACTGCGCACTGATCCGTGCCAAAGAACTCGGGACCCAATTTAGCCTTGATTTTAGCCTAATTTAACAATTCTTGTGATACCTGAAATTGTAGGTCTCTTCCCTATCTTTCTAGGGACAACAAGATCACCAAAATCCGATATATGTAGCTCAAGTTATGCTCTGCGCAAGTCATCAAGGTCAAGATAAGTGAAAAATCCAAAAATAAACAATGTTTAGCAATTAAGCCCAATTAAGAAAAATAATGTAAAAGCAAAAACAATGATTGTACAAGTTGTCTAATTTCCGTCTCTCTCTGGCTTGTGCAGCTGTAAACTGCTATTTATCTTTAATAATCCAGACCTAACCCTAGACAAAATTAAGAGCCTCTGAATAAGCTTTCCAACAAGGTATCATATGCCTTAATTGGGCTTAAGATGAGTAAGTTAGGCCCATTTAAGTGAAGGAACATCATGGATTGTGCACTGATCCGCGCCAGAGAACTCGGGACCCAATTTACCGTTGATTTTGGGCTAATTTTACAAATCTTGTGAAGACTGAAATTGTAGGTCTCTTCTTTATCTTTCTAGAGACAGCAAGATCACCAAAATCCGATATCTGTAGCTCTAGTTATGCTCTGCGCAAGGCAACAAGGTCAGGATAAGTGAAAAATCCAAAAATTAACAATGTTTGGGAATTAAGCCCAGTAATGTAAAAGCAAAAACAATGATTGTAAAAGTTGTCTAATTTCCGTCTCTCTCTAGCTTGTGCGGCTGTAAACTGCTATTTATGCTTATTAATCCTGACCTAACCCTAGACCAAAGTAAGGGCCTCTGAATAAGCTTTCCAACAAGGTATCATATGCCTTAATTGGTCTTAAGATGAGTAAGTTAGGTCCATTTAAGTGAAGGAATATCATGGACTGCGCACTGATCCGCTCCAGAGAACTTGGGACCCAATTTAGCCTTGATTTTGGCCTAATTTGACAATTCTTGTGAAACCTGAAGTTGTAGGTCTCTTCCTTATCTTTCTAGGGACAGCAGGATCACTAAAATCCGATATCTGTAGCTCTAGTTATGCCATACGCAAGGCAACAAGGTCGGGATGACTGACAAATCCAAAAATTAACAATGTTTAGCATTTAAGCCCAATAATGTAAAAGAAAAAACAATGCTAGTAAAAGTTGTCTAATTTTCATCTCTCTCTGGCTTGTACGACTCTAAAGATATTTATGCTTATTAATCCTGACCTAACCCTAGACCAAATTAAAGGCCTCTGAATAAGCTTTCCAACAAGGTATCATATGCCTTAATTGGGCTTCGGATGAGAAAGTTAGGCCCATTTAAGTGAAGGAACATCATTGACTGTGCACTTATCCACACCAGAGGACTCGGGACCCAATTTAGCCATGATTTTGGCCTAATTTAACAATTCTTGTGAAATTGTTGGTCTCTTCCTTATCTTTCTAGGGACAGCAAGATCACCAAAATCCGATATCTGTAGCTCTAGTTATGCTCTGCGCAAGGCAACAAGGTCAGGATGAGTGAAAAATACGAAAATTAACAATATTTAGCAATTATGCCCAACTAAGCCCAATAATGTAAAAGCAAACACAATGAATATAAAAGTTGTCTAATTTTCGTCTCTCTCTGGCTTGTGCGGCTGTAAACTGCTATTTATGCTTATTAATCGTGATCTAACCCTTGTCCAAATTAAGGGCCTCTGAATAAGCTTTCCAACACGGTTTCATATGCCCTAATTGGGCTTAAGATGAGTAAGTTAGGCCCATTTAAGTGAAGCAACATCTTGGACTGCACACTGGTCCGTGCCAGAGAACTCGGGACCCAATGTAGCCTGGATTTTGGCCTAATTTGACAATTCTTGTGAAACATAAAATTGTAGGTCTCTTCCTTATCTTCCTAGGGAACCAAAGATCACCAAAATCCGATATATATAGCTCTAGTTATTCTCTGCGCAAGGCAACAAGGTCAGGATGAGTGAAAAATCCAAAAATTAACAATGTTTAGCTATTAAGCCCAATAATGTAAAAGCAAAAACAATGATTGTAAAAGTTGTCTAATTTCCGCCTCTCTCTGGTTTGTGCGGCTGTAAACTGCTATTTATGTTTATTAATCCAGACCTAACCTTAGAAGAAATTAAGGGCCTCTGAATAAGCTTTCCAACAAGGTATCATATTCCTTAATTGGGCTTAAGATGAGTAAGTTAGGCCCATTTAAGTGAAGGAACATCATGGACTGCACACTGATCCACGCCAGAGAACTCGGGACCCAATTTAGCTTTGATTTTGGCCTAATTTGACAATTCTTGTGAAACCTGACTTTGCAGGTCTCTTCCTATTCTTTCTAGGGACATCAAGATCACCAAAAGACGAAATCTGTAGCTGTAGTTATGCTCTACGCTAGGCAACAAGTTCAGGATGAGTGAAAAATCCGAAAATTAACAATGTTTAGAAATTAAGCCCAATTAAGCCCAATAATGTAAAAGCAAACACAATGATAGTAAAAGTTGTCTAATTTTTGTCTCTCTCAGGCTTGTGCGGCTGTAAACTGCTATTTATGCTTATTAATCCTAACATAACCCTAGACCAAATTAAGGACCTCTGAATAAACTTTCCAACAAGGTATCATATGCCTTCATTGGGCTTAAGATGACCAAGTTAGGCCCATTTAAGAGAAGGAACATTATGCATGTCAGATCGATCCGCGCTAGAGAACTCGAGACCAAATTTAGCCTTGATTTTGGCCTAATTTGACAATTCTTTTGACACCTGAAATTGTTGGTCTCTTCCTTGTCTTTCTAGGGACAGCAAGGCAACAAGGTCAGGATGAGTAAAAAATTCGATAATTAACAATGTTTGGCAATTAAGCCCAATAATGTAAAAGCAAAACCAATGATTGTAAAAGATGTCTAATTTTCGTCTCTCTCTAGCTTGTGCGGCTCTAAACTGCTATTTATGCTTATTAATGCTGACCTAAACCTAGACCAAATTAAGGGCCTCCGAATAAGCTTTCCAACAAGGTATCATATGCCTTAATTGGGCTTAAGATGAGTAAGTTAGGCCCATTAAAGTGAAGGAACATCATGGACTGCGCACTGATCCGCGCCAGAGAACTCGGGACCCAATTTAGCCTTGATTTTGGCGTAATTTTACAACTCTTGTGAAACCTGAAATTGTAGGTCTCTTCCTTATCTTTCTAGGGAACCAAAGATCACCAAAATCCGATATATGTAGCTCAAGTTATGCTCCGTGCAAGGCAACAAGGTCGGGATGAGTGAAAAATCCGAAAATTAACAATGTTTAGCAATTATGCCCAATTATGTAAAAGCAAAAACAATGATTGTAAAAGTTATCTAATTTTCGTCTCTCCCTGGCTTGTGCGGCTATAAACTGCTATTTATGCTTATTAATCCTGACCTAACCCTAGACCAAATTAAGGGCCTCTGAATAAGCTTTCAACAAGGTATCATGTGCCTTATTTGGGCTTAAGATGAGTAAGTTAGGTCCATTTAAGTGAAGGAACATCATTGACTGTGCACTGATCCGCGCTAGAGAACTCGGGTCCCAATTTAACCTTGATTTTGGCCTAATTTGACAAATCTTGTGAAACTTGAAATTGTAGGTCTCTTCCTTATCTTTCTGGGGACGGCAAGATCAACAAAATCCAATATATGTAGCTCAAGTAATGCTCTGTGCAAGGCAACAAGGTCAGGATGAGTGAAAAATCCGAAAATTAACAATGTTTAGCAATGAAGCCCAATAATGTAAAAGCAAAAACAATGATTGTAAAAGTTGTCTAATTTCCGTCTCTTTCTGGGTTGTGCGACTATAAGCTTCTACTTATGCTTATTAATCCTCACCTAACCCTAGACCAAATTAAGTGCCTCTGAATAAGCTTTCCAACAAGGTACCATATGCCGTAATTGGGCTTAAGATGAGTAAGTTTGGCCCATTTATGCGAATGAACATTATGGACTGCGCACTGATCCGCATTAGAGAACTCGGGACCCAATTTAGCCTAGTTTTTGGCTTAATTTGACAATTCTTGTGAAACCTGAAATTGTAGGTCTCTTCTTTATCTTTTTAGGGGCAACAAGATCACCAAAATCCGTTATCTGTAGCTCTTGTTATTCTCTACGCATGGCAACATGGTCAGGATGAGTGAAAAATCCGAAAATTAACAATGTTTAGCAATTAAGCCCAATTAAGCCCAAAAATGTAATGCAAAAACAATGTCGTAAAAGATGTCTAATTTCCGTCTCTCTCTGGCTTGTGCGGCTGTAAACTGTTATTTATGCTTATTAATCCAGACCTAACCCTAGACCAAATTAAGGCCCTCTGAATAAGCTTTCCAACAAGGTATGATATGCCTTAATTGGGCTTAAGATGAGTAAGTTAGGCCCATTTAAGTGAAGGAACATCATGGACTGTGCACTGATCCGAGCCGGAGAACTCAGGACCCAATTTAGCATTGATTTTATCCTCATTAGACAATTCTTATGAAACCTGAAATTGTAGGTCTCTTCCTTATCTTTCTAGGGATAGAAAGATCACCAAAATCCGATATATGTAGCTCTAGTTATGCTTTGCGCAATGCAACAAGGTCAGATGAGTGAAAATTCCGAAAATTAACAATGTTTAGCTATTAAGCCCAATAATATAAAAGGAAAAACAATGATTGTAAAAGTTGTCTAATTTCTGTCTCTCTCTGGCTTGTGCGGCTGTAAGCTGTTATTTATGCTTATTAATCGTGACCTATCCCTTGACCAAATTAAGAGCCTCTGAATAAGCTTTCCACAAGGTATCATATGCCTTAATTGGGGTTAAGATGAGTAAGTTAGTCCCATTTAAGTGAAGGAACATCATGGACTGCGTACTGATCCGCGCCAGAGAACTCGGTACCTAATGTAGCCTGGATTTTGGCTTAATTTGACAATTCTTGTGAAACCTGAAATTTTAGGTCGCTTCCTTATCTTTCTAGGGACAACAAGATCACCAAAATCCGATATCTGTAGCTCTAGTTAATCTCTGCGCAAGGTAACAAGGTCAGGATGGGTGAAAAATACGAAAATTAACAATGTTTAGCAATTAAGCCTAATGAAGCCAAATAATGTAAAACCAAAAACAATTATTGTAAAAGTTTTCTAATTTCCATCTCTCTCTGGCTTGTACAGCTCTAAACTGCTATTTATGCTTATTAATCCTGTCCTAACCCTAGACCAAATTAAGGGCCTCTGAATAAGCTTTCCAACACGGTATCATATGCCTTAATTGGGCTTAAGATGAGTAACTTAGGCCCATTGAAGTGAAGGAACATCATGGACTGCGCACTGATTCGTGCCAGAGAACTCGAGACCCAATTTAGCTCAATTTTAACGTAATTTTACAATTCTTGTAAATCCTGAAATTGTAGGTCTCTTCCATATCTTTCTAGGGAACCAAAGATAACCAAAATTCGATATCTGTAGCTCAAGTTATGCTCTGTGCAAGGTAACAAGGTCAGGATGAGTGAAAAATCCGAAAATTAACAATGTTTAACAATTAAGCCCAATAATGTAAAAGTAAAAACAATGATTGTAAAAGTTGTCCAATTTTCGTCTCTCTCTGGATTGTGCGGCTGTAAACTTCTATTTATGCTTATTTATCCTGACCTAACCCTAGACCAAATTAACGGCCTCTGAATAAGCTTTCCAACAAGGTATCATATGCCTTAATTGGACTTAAGATGAGTAAGTTAGGCCCATTTAAGTGAAGGAACATCATGGACTGCACATTGATCCGTGCCAGAGAACACGGGACCCAATTTAGCCTTGATTTTGGCCTAATTTGACAATTCTTGTGACACCGGAAATTGTAGGTCTCTTCCTTATCTTTCTAGGGACAGCAAGATCACCAAAATCCGATATCTGTTGCTCTAGTTATGCTCTGCGATAGGCAACAAGGTCAGGATGAGTGAAATATCCGAAAATTAACAATGTTTAGCAATTAAGCTCAATTATGTAAAAGCAAAAACAATGATTGTAAAAGTTGTCTAATTTATGTCTCACTCTGGCTTGTCCGGCTGTAAACTGCTATTTATGCTTATTAATCCTGACCTAACCCTAGACCAAATTAAGGACCTCGAAATAAGCTTTCCAACAAGGTATCATATGCCTTAATTGGGCTTAAGATGAGTTAGTTAGGCCCATTTAAGTGAAGGAACATCATGGACTGCGTACTGATCCGTGCCAGGGAACTCGGGACAAAATTTAGCCTTGATTTTGGCCAAATTTGACAATTCTTTTGACACCTGAAATTGTAGTTCTCTTCCTTATCTTTCTAGGGATAGCAAGATCACCAAAATCCGATATCTGTAGCTTTAGTTATGATCTGCGCAAGGCAACAAGGTCAGGATGAGTAAAAAATTCGAAAATTAACAATGTTTGGCAATTAAGCCCAATAATGTAAAAGCAAAACCAATGATTGTAAAAGTTGTCTAATTTTCGTCTCTCTCTAGCTTGTGCGGCTCTAAACTACTATTTATGCTTATTAATGCTGACCTAAACCTAGACCAAATTAAGGGCCTCTGAATAAGCTTTCCAACGAGGTATCATATGCCTTAATTGGGCTTAAGATGAGTAAGTTAGGTCCATTAAAGTGAAGGAACATCATGGACTGCGCACTGATCCGCGCCAGAGAACTCGGGACCCAATTTAGCCTTGATTTTGGCCTAATTTGACAATTCTTGTTAAACCTGAAATTGTTGGCCTCTTCCTTATCTTTCTAAGGACGACAAGACCAACAAAATCCGATATCTGTAGCTCTAGTTATGCTCTGTGGAAGGCAACAAGGTCAGGATGAGTGAAAAATCCAAAAATTAACAATGTTTAGCAATTAAGCCCTATAATGTAAAAGCAAAAACAATGATTGTAAAAGTTGTCTAATTTCCGTCTCACTCTGGCTTGTGCGGCTGTAAACTCCTATTTATGCTTATTAATCCCGACCTAACCCTAAAACAAATTAAGGGTCTCTGAATAAGTTTTCCAACAAGGCATCATATGCCTTAATTGGGCTTAAGATGAGTAAGTTAGGCCCATTTAAGTGAAGGAACATCATGGACTGCGCACTGATCCGTGCCAAAGAACTCGGGACCCAATTTAGCCTTGATTTTGGCCTAATTTGACAATTCTTGTGACACCGGAAATTGTAGGTCTCTTCCTTATCTTTCTAAGGACAGCAAGATCACCAAAATCCGATATCTGTTGCTCTAGTTATGCTCTGCGATAGGCAACAAGGTCAGGATGAGTGAAATATCCGAAAATTAACAATGTTTAGCAATTAAGCTCAATTATGTAAAAGCAAAAACAATGATTGTAAAAGTTGTCTAATTTCCGTCT
>JAUPTC010000020.1:414100-461660 GCA_030762895.1 Sophora flavescens
TTTAGCCTTGATTTTGGCCAAATTTGACAATTCTTGTGAAACCAGAAATTGTAGGTCTCTTCCTTGTCTTTCTAAGGACTGCAAGATCACCAAAATCCGATATTTGTAGGTCTAGTAAGGTTCTGCACAAGGCAACAAGGTCAGGATGAGTGAAAAATCAGAAAATTAACAATGTTTAGCAATTAATCCCGATTAAGCCCAATAATTTAAAAGCAAAAACAATGATTGTAAAAGTTATTTAATTTCCGTCTCTCTTTGGCTCGTGCGGCTGTAAACTGCTATTTATGTTTATTAATCCTGACCTAACCCTAGACCAAATTAAGGGCCTCTGAATAAGCTTTCCAACAAGGTATCATATGCCTTAATTGGGCTTAAGATGAGTAAGTTAGGCCCATTTAAGTGAAGGAACATCATGGACTGCGCACTGATCTGCGTCAAAGAACTCGGGACCCAATTTAGCCTTGATTTTGACCAAATTTGAAAATTCTTGTGAAACCAGAAATTGTAGGTCTCTTCCTTATCTTTCTAGGGACAGCAAGATCACCAAAATTCGATATATGTAGCTCAAGTTATGCTCTGCGCAAGACAACAAGGTCAGGATGAGAGAAAAATCCGAAAATTAACAATGTTTAGCAATTAAGCCCAATTATGCCCTATAATTTAAAAGCAAAAACAATGATTGTAAAAGTTGTCTAATTTCCGTCTCTCTCTGTCTTGTGCGGTTGTAAAATGCAATTTATGCTTATTAATCTTGACCAAACCCTCGACCAAAATAAGGGCCTCTGAATAAGCTTTCCAACAAGATTTCATATGCCTTAATTATGCTTCAGATGAGTAAGTTAGGCCCATTTAAGTGAAGGAACATCATGGACTGCGCACTGATCCGTGCCAGAGAACTCGGGACCCAATTTAGCCTTGATTTGGGCCTAATTTGACAATTCTTGTAAAGGCTGAAATTGTAGGTCTCTTCCTTATCTTTATAGGGACAGCAAGATCACCAAAATCCGATATCTGTGGCTCTAGTTATTCTCTGCGCAAGGTAACAAGGTCAGGATGAGTGAAAAATCCGAAAATTAACAATGTTTAGCAATTAAGCCCAATTAAGCCCATTAATGTAAAAGCAAAAACAATGATTGTAAAAGTTGTCTAACTTCCGTCTCTCTCTGGCTTGTGCGGCTGTAAACTGCTATTTATGCTTATTAATCCCGACATAACCCTAGACCAAATTAAGGGCCTCTGAATTAGATTTCCAACAAGGTATCATATGCCTTAATTGGGTTTAAGATGAGTAAGTTAGGCCCATTTAAGTGAAGGAACATCATGGACTGCGCACAGATCCACGCCATAAAACTCGGGACCCAATTTAACCTTGATTAGGGCTTAATTTGACAATTCTTGTGAATCCTGAAATTGTAGGTCTCTTACTTATCTTTCTAGGGACAGCAAGATCACCAAAATCCGATATCTGTGGCTCCAGCTATGCTCTGCGCAAGGCAACAATGTCAGGATGAGTGAAAAATCCGAAAATTAACAATGTTTAGCTATTAAGCCCTATTAAGCCCATTAATGTAAATGCAAAAACAAAGATAGTAAAAGTTGTCTAATTTCCATCTCTCTCTGGCTTGTGCGGCTGTGAACTGCTATTTATGCTTCTTAATCTTGACATATCCCTAGACCAAATTAAGGGCCTCTGAATAAGCTTTCCAAAAAGGTATCATATGCCTTAATTGGGCTTAAGATGAGTAAGTTAGACCGATTTAAGTGAAGGAACATCATGGTCTGCGCACTGATCCACGCCAATGAACTAGGGACCCAATTTAGCCTTGATTTTGGCCTAATTTGACAACTTTTGTGAAACCTGAAATTGTAGCTCTCTTCCTTGTCTTTCTAGGGAATGCAAGATCACCAAAATCCGATATCTATAGCTCTAGTTATGCCTGCGCAAGGTAACAAGGTCAGGATGAGTGAAAAATCCGAAAATTAACAATGTTTAGCAATTAAGCCTAATAATGTAAAAGCGAAAACAATGATTGTAAAAGTTTTCTAATTTCCGTCTCTCTATCGCTTGTGCGGCTGTAAACTGTTGTTCATGCTTATTAATCCTGACCTAACCCTATACCAAATTAAGGGCCTCTGAATAAGCTTTCCAACAAGGTATTATAAGCCTTAATTGGGCTTAAGATGAGTATGTTAGACCCATTTAAGTGAAGGAACATCATGGACTGCGCACTGATCCGCGCCATAGAACTCGGGATCCAATTTAGCCTTGATTTTGGCCAAATTTGACAATTCTCGGGAAACCTGAAATTGTAGGACTCTTCCTTATCTTTCGAGGGAACCAAAGATCACTAAAATCCGATATCTGTAGCTCTAGTTATGCTCTGCGCAAGGCAACAAGGTCAGGATGAGTGAAAAATCCGAAAATTAACAATGTTTAGCAATTAAGCCCATTAATGTAAAAGCAAAAACAATGATTGTAAAAGTTGTCTAATTTTCATTTCTCTCTGGCTTGTGCGGCTGTAAACTGCTATCTATGCTTATTAATCTTGACATAACCCTAGACCAAATTAAGGGCCTCTGAATAAGCTTTCCAACAAGGTATCATATGCCTTAATTAGGCTTAATATGAGTAAGTTAGGCCTATTTAAGTGAAGGAACATCCTGGACTGCGCACTGATCCACGCCCGAGAACTAGGGACCCAATTTAGCCTTGATTTTGGCCTAATTTGACAATTTTTGTGAAACCTGAAATTCTAGGTCTCTTCCTTATCTTTCCGGGGACAGCAAGATCACAAAAATCCGATATCTGTATCTCTAGTTATACGTTGCACAAGGTAACAAGGTGGGGATGAGTGAAAAATCCGAAAATTAACAATGTTTAGCAATTCAGCCCAATTATGCCCTATAATGTAAAAGCAAAAACAATGATTGTAAAAGTTGTCTAATTTCCGTCTCTCTCTGGCTTGTGCGGCTGTAAACTGCTATTTATGCTTATAAACCTTGACCTAACCGAAGATCAAATTAAGGGCATCTGAATAAGCTTTCCAACAAGGTATCATATGCCTTAATTGGGCTTAAGATGAGTCAGTTAGGCCCATTTAAGTGAAGGGACATCATGGACTGCGCACTAATCTGCGCCATAGAACTCTGGACCCAATTTAGCCTTGATTTTGGCCTAATTTGACAATTCTTGGGAAACCTGAAAATGTAGGACTCTTCCTTATCTTTCTAGGGACAGCAAGATCACCAAAATCCGATATCTGTAGCTATATTTATGCTCTGCGCAAGGCAACAAGGTCAGGATGAGTGAAAAATCCGAAAATTAACATTGTTTAACAATTCATCCCAATTAAGCCCAATAATATAAAAGCAAAAACATTGATTGTTAAAGTTGTCAAATTTCCGTCTCTCTCTGGCTTGTGCTACTGTAAACTGCTATTTTCGCTTACTAATCCCGACCTAACCCTTGACCAAATTAAGGGCCTTTGAATAAGCATTACAACAAGGTATCATATGCCTTAATTAGGCTTAAGATGAATAAGTTAGGCACATTTAAGTGAAGGAACATCATGGACTACGCACTGATCCGTGCAAGAGAACTCGGGACCCAATTTAGCCTCGATTTTGGGGTAATTTGACAGTTCTTGTGAATCCTGAAATTGTAGGTCTCTTCCTTATCTTTCAAGGGACAGCAAGATCACCAAAACCGATATCTGTAGCTCTAGTTATGCTCTGCGCAAGGCAACAAGGTCAGGATGAGTGAAAAATCCGAAAATTAACAATGTTTAGCAATTAAGCCCAATAATGTAAAAGCAAAAACAATGATAGTAAAAGTTGTCTAATTTCTGTCTCTCTCTGGCTTGTGCCGCTGTAAACTGTTGTTTATGCTTATTAATCCTGACCTAACCCTATACCAAATTAAGGTCCTTTGAATAAGCTTTCCAACAAGGTATGATATGCCTTAATTGGGCTTAAGATGAGTAAGTTAGGCCCATTTAAGTGAAGGAACATCATGGACTGCACACTGATCCGCGCCAGTGAACACGGGACCCAATTTAGCCTTGATTTTGGCCTAATTTGACAATTCTTGTGACACCGAAAATTGTAGGTCTCTTCCTTATCTTTCTAGGGACAGCAAGATCACCAAAATCCGATATCTGTTGCTCTAGTTATGCTCTGCGATAGGCAACAAGGTCAGGATTAGTGAAATATCCGAAAATTATCAATGTTTAGCAATTAAGCTCATTTATACCCAAAAATGTAAAAGCAAAAACAATGATTGTAAAAGTTGTCTAATTTCCGTCTCTCTCTGGTTTGTGCGGCTGTAAACAGCTATTTATGCTTATTAATCCTGACCTAACCCTATAATAAATTAAGGGCCTCTGAATAAGCTTTCTAACAAGGTATCATATTCCTTAATTGGGGTAAAGATGAGTAAGTTAGGCCCATTTAAGTGAAGGAACATCATTGACTGCGCACTGATCCGCGTCAGAGAACTCGGAACCCAATTTAGCCTTGATTTTGGCGTAATTTGACAATTCTTGTGAATCCTGAAATTGTAGGTCTCTTCCATATCTTTCTAGGGAACCAAAGATAAACAAAATTCGATATATGTAGCTCAAGTTATGCTCTGTGCAAGGCAACAAGGTCAGGATGAGTGAAAAATCCGAAAATTAACAATGTTTAGAAATTAAGCCCAATAATGTAAAAGCACAAACAATGATTGTAAAAGTTGTCTAATTTTTCGTCTCTCTCTGGATTGTGCGGCTGTAAACTGCTATTTATGCTTATTTATCCTGACCTAACCCTAGACCAAATTAAGGGCCTCTGAATAAGGTTTCCAACATGGTATCATATGCCTTAATTGGGCTTAAGATGAGTAAGTTAGGCCCATTTAAGTGAAGGAACATCATGGACTGCACACGGATCCGCGCCAGTGAACACGGGACCCAATTTAGCCTTGATTTTGGCCTAATTTGACAATTCTTGTGACACCGAAAATTGTAGGTCTCTTCCTTATCTTTCTAGGGACAGCAAGATCACCAAAATCCGATATCTGTTGCTCTAGTTATGCTCTGCGATAGGCAACAAGGTCAGGATGAGTGAAATATCCGAAAATTATCAATGTTTAGCAATTAAGCTCAATTATGCCCAAAAATGTAAAAGCAAAAACAATGATTGTAAAAGTTGTCTAATTTCCATCTCTCTCTGGTTTGTGCGGCTGTAAACAGCTATTTATGCTTATTAATCCTGACCTAACCCTATAATAAATTAAGGGCCTCTGAATAAGCTTTCTAACAAGGTATCATATTCCTTAATTGGGGTAAAGATAAGTAAGATAGGCCCATTTAAGTGAAGGAACATTATGGATCACACCGATCCGCGCCGAGAACACTCGGGACCCAATTTAGCCTTGATTTTGGCCTAATTCGACAATTCTTGTGAAACCTGACTTTGCAGGTCTCTGCCTTATCTTTCTAGGGACATCAAGATCACCAAAATCCGAAATCTGTAGCCCTAGTTATGCTCTACGCAAGGCAACAAGGTCAGGAAGAGTGAAAAATCCGAAAATTAACAATGTTTAGCAATTAAGCCCAATAATGTAAAAGCAAAAACAATGATTGTAAAAGTTGTCTAATTTCCGTCTCACTGCCTGGCGCGGCTGTAAACTGCTATTTATGCTTATTAATCCTGACCTAACCCTAGACCAAATTAAGGGTCTCTGAATAAGCTTTCCAACAAGGCATCATATGCCTTAATTGGGCTTAAGATGAGTAACTTAGGCCCATTTAAGTGAAGGAACATCATGGACTGCACACTGATCCGTGCAAGAGAACTCGGGACCTAATTTAGCCTCGATTTTGGGGTAATTTGACAGTTCTAGTGAATCCTGAAATTGTAGGTCCCTTCCTTATCTTTCTAGGGAACCAAAGATAACCAAAATTCTATATCTGTAGCTCAAGTTATGCTCTGTGCAAGGCAACAAGGTCAGGATGAGTGAAAAATCCGAAAATTAACAATGTTTAGCAATTAAGCCCAATAATGTAAAAGCAAAAACAATGATTGTAAAAGTTGTCTAATTTTCGTCTCTCTCTGGATTGTGCGGCTGTAAACTGCTATTTATGCTTATTTATCCTGACCTAACCCTAGACCAAATTAAGGGCCTCTGAATAAGGTTTCCAACAAGGCATCATATGCCTTAATTGGGCTTAAGATGAGTAAGTTAGGCCCATTTAAGTGAAGGAACATCATGGACTGCGCACTGATCCGTGCAAGAGAACTCGGGACCCAATTTAGCCTCGATTTTGGGGTAATTTGACAGTTCTTGTGACATCGGAAATTGTAGGTCTCTTCCTTATCTTTCTAGGGACAGCAAGATCACCAAAATCCGATATATGTTGCTCTAGTTATGCTCTGTGCAAGGCAACAAGGTCAGGATGAGTGAAATATCCGAAAATTAACAATGTTTAGCAATTAAGCTCAATTATGACCAATAATGTAAAAGCAAAAACAATGAATGTAAAAGTTGTCTAATTTCCGTCTCTCTCTGGTTTGTGCGTGAAATCGTATTTATGCTTATTAATCCTGACCTAACCCTATAATAAATTAAGGGCCTCTGAATAAGCCTTCTAACAAGGTATCATATTCCTTAAGGGGCAAAGATGAGTAAGTGAGGCCCATTTAAGTGAAGGAACATCATGGACTGAGCACTGATCCGCGCCAGAGAACTCGGAACCCAATTTAGCCTTGATTTTGGCCTAATTCGACATTTCTTGTGAAACATGACTTTGTAGGTCTCTTCCTTATCTTTCTAGGGACATCAAGATCACCAAAATCCGAAATCTGTAGCCCTAGTTATGCTCTACGCAAGGCAACAAGGTCAGGAAGAGTGAAAAATCCGAAAATTAACAATGTTTAGCAATTAAGCCCAATAATGTAAAGGAAAAACAATGATTGTAAAAGTTGTCTAATTCCCGTCTCACTCTGGCTTGTGCGGCTGTAAACTGCTATTTATGCTTATTAATCCTGACCTAACCTTAGACCAAATTAAGGGTCTCTGAATAAGCTTTCCAACAAGGCATCATATGCCTTAATTGGGCTTAAGATGAGTAAGTTAGGCCCATTTAAGTGAAGGAACATCATGGACTGCAGACCGTAACCCAGAACTCGGGACCCAATTTAGCCTCTTTGGTGTAATTTGACAATTCTTGTGAAACCCTCAAAATTGTAGGTCTCTTCCATATCTTTCTAGGGAACCAAAGATAACCAAAATTCGATATCCGTAGCTCAAGTTATGCTCTGCGCATGGCAACAAGGTCAGGATGAGTGAAAAATCCGAAAATTAACAATGTTTAGCAATTAAGCGCAATAATGTAAAAGCAAAAACAATGATTGTAAAAGTTGTCTAATTTCAGCCTCTCTCTGGTTTTGTCCGGCTGTAAACAGCTATTTATGCTTATTAAACCTGACCTAACCCTAGACCAAATTAAGGGCCTCTGAATAAGGTTTCCAACAGTGTATCATATGCCTTAATTGGGCTTAAGATGAGTAAGTTAGGCCCATTTAAGTGAAGGAACATCATGGATCTGCACACACGATCCGCGCCGAGAACACGGGACCCAATTTAGCCTTGATTTTGGCCTAATTTGACAATTCTTGTGAAACCTGAAAATTGTAGGTCTCTTCCTTATCTTTCTAGGGACATCAAGATCACCAAAATCCGATATCTGTTGCTCTAGTTATGCTCTACGATAGGCAACAAGGTCGGAATGAGTGAAAAATCAGAAAATTAACAACGTAAGCCCAATTAAGCCCAATAATGGAAAAGCAAAAACAATGATTGTATAGTTTATCTAATTTCCGTCTCTCTCTGGATTGTGCGGCTGTAAACTGCTATTTATGCTTATTAATCCTGACCTAACCCTAGACCAAATTAAGGGCCTATGAATAAGCTTTCCAACAAGGTATAATATGCCTTAATTGGGCTTATGATGAGCAAGTTAGGTCCATTTAAGTGAAGGAACATCATGGACTGCGCACTGATCCGTGCCAGAGAACTCGGGTCCCAATTTAGCCTTGATTTTGGCCTAATTTGAAAATTCTTGTGAAACCTGAAATTGTAGGTCTCTTCCTTATCTTTCTAGGGACAGCAAGATCACCAAAATCCGATATCTGTAGCTCTAGTGATGCTCTGCACAAGGCAACAGGGTCATGATGAGTGAAAAATCCAAAAATTAACAATGTTTAGCAATTAAGCCGAATAATGTAAAAGCAAAAACAATGATTGTAAAAGTTGTCTAATTTTCGTCTCTCTCTGGATTGTGCGGCTGTAAACTACTATTTATGCTTATTTATCCTGACCTAACCCAAGACCAAATTAAGGGCCTCTGAATAAGGTTTCCAACAAGGTATCATATGCCTTAATTGGGCTTAAGATGAGTAAGTTAGGCCCATTTAAGTGAAGGAACATCATGGACTGCACACTGATCCGTGCCAGAGAACACGGGACCCAATTTAGCCTTGATTTTCGCCTAATTTGACAATTCTTGTGAAACCGGAAATTGTAGGTCTCTTCCTTATCTTTCTAGGGACAGCAAGATCACCAAAATCCGATATCTGTTGCTCTAGTTATGCTCTGCGATAGGCAACAAGGTCAGGATGAGTGAAATATCCGAAAATTATCAATGTTTAGCAATTAAGCTCAATTATGCCCAAAAATGTAAAAGCAAAAACAATGATTGTAAAAGTTGTCTAATTTCCGTCTCTCTCTGGTTTGTGCGGCTGTAAACAGCTATTTATGCTTATTAATCCTGACCTAACCCTATAATAAATTAAGGGCCTCTGAATAAGCTTTCTAACAAGGTATCATATTCCTTAATTGGGGTAAAGATGAGTAAGTTAGGCCCATTTAAGTGAAGGAACATCATGGACTGCGCACTGATCCGCGTCAGAGAACTCGGAACCCAATTTAGCCTTGATTTTGGCGTAATTTGACAATTCTTGTGAATCCTGAAATTGTAGGTCTCTTCCATATCTTTCTAGGGAACCAAAGATAAACAAAATTCGATATCTGTAGCTCAAGTTATGCTCTGTGCAAGGCAACAAGGTCAGGATGAGTGAAAAATCCGAAAATTAACAATGTTTAGAAATTAAGCCCAATAATGTAA
This sequence comes from Sophora flavescens, assembly GCA_030762895.1. Classification (NCBI taxonomy): domain Eukaryota; kingdom Viridiplantae; phylum Streptophyta; class Magnoliopsida; order Fabales; family Fabaceae; genus Sophora; species Sophora flavescens. Next base: position 423,268 of record JAUPTC010000020.1, read on the forward strand.
AAGCACAAACAATGATTGTAAAAGTTGTCTAATTTTTCGTCTCTCTCTAGATTGTGCGGCTGTAAACTGCTATTTATGCTTATTTATCCTGACCTAACCCTAGACCAAATTAAGGGCCTCTGAATAAGGTTTCCAACATGGTATCATATGCCTTAATTGGGCTTAAGATGAGTAAGTTAGGCCCATTTAAGTGAAGGAACATCATGGACTGCACACTGATCCGCGCCAGTGAACACGGGACCCAATTTAGCCTTGATTTTGGCCTAATTTGACAATTCTTGTGACACCGAAAATTGTAGGTCTCTTCCTTATCTTTCTAGGGACAGCAAGATCACCAAAATCCGATATCTGTTGCTCTAGTTATGCTCTGCGATAGGCAACAAGGTCAGGATGAGTGAAATATCCGAAAATTATCAATGTTTAGCAATTAAGCTCAATTATGCCCAAAAATGTAAAAGCAAAAACAATGATTGTAAAAGTTGTCTAATTTCCGTCTCTCTCTGGTTTGTGCGGCTGTAAACAGCTATTTATGCTTATTAATCCTGACCTAACCCTATAATAAATTAAGGGCCTCTGAATAAGCTTTCTAACAAGGTATCATATTCCTTAATTGGGGTAAAGATGAGTAAGTTAGGCCCATTTAAGTGAAGGAACATCATGGACTGCGCACTGATCCGCGTCAGAGAACTCGGAACCCAATTTAGCCTTGATTTTGGCCTAATTCGACAATTCTTGTGAAACCTGACTTTGTAGGTCTCTGCCTTATCTTTCTAGGGACATCAAGATCACCAAAATCCGAAATCTGTAGCTCTAGTTATGCTCTACGCAAGGCAACAAGGTCAGGAAGAGTGAAAAATCCAAAAATTAACAATGTTTAGCAATTAAGCCCAATAATGTAAAAGCAAAAACAATGATTGTAAAAGTTGTCTAATTTCCGTCTCACTCTGGCTTGTGCGGCTGTAAACTGCTATTTATGCTTATTAATCCTGACCTAACCCTAGACCAAATTAAGGGTCTCTGAATAAGCTTTCCAACAAGGCATCATATGCCTTAATTGGGCTTAAGATGAGTAACTTAGGCCCATTTAAGTGAAGGAACATCATGGACTGCGCACTGATCCGTGCAAGAGAACTCGGGACCTAATTTAGCCTCGATTTTGGGGTAATTTGACAGTTCTAGAGAATCCTGAAATTGTAGGTCTCTTCCTTATCTTTCTAGGGAACCAAAGATAACCAAAATTCTATATTTGAAGCTCAAGTTATGCTCTGTGCAAGGCAACAAGGTCAGGATGAGTGAAAAATCCGAAAATTAACAATGTTTAGCAATTAAGCCCAATAATGTAAAAGCAAAAACAATGATTGTAAAAGTTGTCTAATTTTCGTCTCTCTCTGGATTGTGCGGCTGTAAACTACTATTTATGCTTATTTATCCTGACCTAACCCAAGACCAAATTAAGGGCCTCTGAATAAGGTTTCCAACAAGGTATCATATGCCTTAATTGGGCTTAAGATGAGTAAGTTAGGCCCATTTAAGTGAAGGAACATCATGGACTGCACACTGATCCGCGCCAGAGAACACGGGACCCAATTTAGCCATGATTTTGGCCTAATTTGACAATTCTTGTGACATCGGAAATTGTAGGTCTCTTCCTTATCTTTCTAGGGACAGCAAGATCACCAAAATCCGATATATGTTGCTCTAGTTATGCTCTGCGATAGGCAACAAGGTCAGGATGAGTGAAATATCCGAAAATTAACAATGTTTAGCAATTAAGCTCAATTATGCCCAATAATGTAAAAGCAAAAACAATGAATGTAAAAGTTGTCTAATTTCCGTCTCTCTCTGGTTTGTGCGGCTGTAAACTGCTATTTATGCTTATTAATCCTGACCTAACCCTATAATAAATTAAGGGCCTCTGAATAAGCCTTCTAACAAGGTATCATATTCCTTAATTGGGGTAAAGATGAGTAAGTGAGGCCCATTTAAGTGAAGGAACATCATGGACTGAGCACTGATCCGCGCCAGAGAACTCGGAACCCAATTTAGCCTTGATTTTGGCCTAATTCGACAATTCTTGTGAAACCTGACTTTGTAGGTCTCTGCCTTATCTTTCTAGGGACATCAAGATCACCAAAATCCGAAATCTGTAGCTCTAGTTATGCTCTACGCAAGGCAACAAGGTCAGGAAGAGTGAAAAATCCAAAAATTAACAATGTTTAGCAATTAAGCCCAATAATGTAAAAGCAAAAACAATGATTGTAAAAGTTGTCTAATTTCCGTCTCACTCTGGCTTGTGCGGCTGTAAACTGCTATTTATGCTTATTAATCCTGACCTAACCCTAGACCAAATTAAGGGTCTCTGAATAAGCTTTCCAACAAGGCATCATATGCCTTAATTGGGCTTAAGATGAGTAAGTTAGGCCCATTTAAGTGAAGGAACATCATGGACTGCGCACTGATCCGTGCCAGAGAACTCGGGACCCAATTTAGCCTCGATTTTGGCGTAATTTGACAATTCTTGTGAATCCTGAAATTGTAGGTCTCTTCCATATCTTTCTAGAGAACCAAAGATAACCAAAATTCGATATCTGTAGCTCAAGTTATGCTCTGTGCAAGGCAACAAGGTCAGGATGAGTGAAAAATCCGAAAATTAACAATGTTTAGCAATTAAGCCCAATAATGTAAAAGCAAAAACAATGATTGTAAAAGTTGTCTAATTTTCGTCTCTCTCTGGATTGTGCGGCTGTAAACTGCTATTTATGCTTATTTATCCTGACCTAACCCTAGACCAAATTAAGGGCCTCAGAATAAGGTTTCCAACAAGGTATCATATGCCTTAATTGGGCTTAAGATGAGTAAGTTAGGCCCATTTAAGTGAAGGAACATCATGGACTGCACACTGATCCGTGCCAGAGAACACGGGACCCAATTTAGCCTTGATTTTGGCCTAATTTGACAATTCTTGTGAAACCGGAAATTGTAGGTCTCTTCCTTATCTTTCTAGGGACAGCAAGATCACCAAAATCCGATATCTGTTGCTCTAGTTATGCTCTGCGATAGGCAACAAGGTCAGGATGAGTGAAATATCCGAAAATTAACAATGTTTATCAATTAAGCTCAATTATGCCCAATAATGTAAAAGCAAAAACAATGATTGCAAAAGTTGTCTAATTTCCGTCTCTCTCTGGTTTGTGCGGCTGTAAACTGCTATTTATGCTATTAATCCTGACCTAACCCTATAATAAATTAAGGGCCTCTGAATAAGCTTTCTAACAAGGTATCATATTCCTTAATTGGGGTAAAGATTTGTAAGTTAGGCCCATTTAAGTGAAGGAACATCATGGACTGCGCACTGATCCGCGCCAGAGAACTCGGAACCCAATTTAGCCCTGATTTTGGCCTAATTTGACAATTCTTGTGAAACCTGACTTTGTAGGTCTCTTCCTTATCTTTCTAGGGACATCAAGATCACCAAAATCCGAAATCTGTAGCTCTAGTTATGCTCTACGCAAGGCAACAAGGTCTGGAAGAGTGAAAAATCCGAAAATTAACAATGTTTAGCAATTAAGCCCAATAATGTAAAAGCAAAAACAATGATTGTAAAAGTTTTCTAATTTCCGTCTCTCTCTGGATGGTGTGGTTGTATACTGCTATTTATGCTTATTGATCCTGACCTACCTGTAGACCATATTAAGGGCCTCTGAATAAGCTTTCCAACAAGGTATTATATGCCGTAATTGCGCTAAAGATGAGTAAGTTAGGCCCATTTAAGTGAAGCAACATCATGGGCTGCGCACTGATCCGCACCAGAGAACTCGGGACCCAATATAGCCTTGATTTTGTCCTAATTTGACAATTCTTGCGAAACCTGAAATTGTAGGTCACTTCCTTATCTTTTAAGGGACAGCAGGATCACCAAAATCCGATATCTGTATCTTTAGTTATGCTCTGGGCAAGGCAACAAGGCCAGGATGAGTGAAAAATCCGAAAATTAACAATGTTTAGCAATTAATCCCAATTAATTAAAAGCAAAAACAATGATTGTAAAAGTTGTAGAATTTCCGTCTCTCTCTGGCTTTGCGGCTGTAAACTGCTATTTATGCTTATTAATCCTGACCTAAACCCTTAACCAAATTATGGGCCTCTGAATAAGTTTTCCAACAAGGTATCATATGCCTTAATTGGGCTTAAGATCACTAAGTAAGGCCCATTTAAGTGAATGAACATCATGGACTGCGCGCTGATCTGTGCCAGAGAACTCGGGACCCAATTTAGCCTTGATTTTGGCCAAATTTGACAATTCTTGTGAAACCAGAAATTGTAGGTCTCTTCCTTGTCTTTCTAGGGACTGGAAGATCACCAAAATCCGATATTTGTAGGTCTAGTAAGGTTCTGCGCAAGGCAACAAGGTCAGGATGAGTGAAAAATCAGAAAATTAACAATGTTTAGCAATTAATCCCGATTAAGCCCAATAATTTAAAAGCAAAAACAATAATTGTAAAAGTTGTTTAATTTCCGTCTCTCTTTGGCTCGTGCGGCTGTAAACTGCTATTTATGTTTATTAATCCTGACCTAACCCTAGACCAAATTAAGGGCCTCTGAATAAGCTTTCCAACAAGGTATCATATGCCTTAATTGGGCTTAAGATGAGTAAGTTAGGCCCATTTAAGTGAAGGAACATCATGGACTGCGCACTGATCTGCGTCAAAGAACTCGGGACCCAATTTAGCCTTGATTTTGACCAAATTTGAAAATTCTTGTGAAACCAGAAATTGTAGGTCTTTTGTTTATCTTTCTAGGGACAGAAGATCACCAAAATTCGATATATGTAGCTCAAGTTATGCTCTGCGCAAGACAGCAAGGTCAGGATGAGAGAAAAATCCGAAAATTAACAATGTTTAGCAATTAAGCCCAATTATGCCCTATAATTTAAAAGCAAAAACAATGATTGTAAAAGTTGTCTAATTTCCGTCTCTCTCTGTCTTGTGCGGTTGTAAACTGCAATTTATGATTATTAATCTTGACCAAACCCCCGACCAAAATAAGGGCCTCTAAATAAGCTTTCCAACAAGATTTCATATGCCTTAATTGTGCTTCAGATGAGTAAGTTAGGCCCATTTAAGTGAAGGAACATCATGGACTGCGCACTGATCCGTGCCAGAGAACTCGGGACCCAATTTAGCCTTGATTTGGGCCTAATTTGACAATTCTTGTAAAGACTGAAATTGTAGGTCTCTTCCTTATCTTTATAGGGACAGCAAGATCACCAAAATCCGATATCTGTGGCTCTAGTTAGGTTCTCTCATGCAAGGTAACAAGGTCAGGATGAGTGAAAAATCAAAAAATTAACAATGTTTAGCAATTAAGCCCAAGTAAGGCCAATAATGTAAAACCAAAAACAATGGTTGTAAAAGTTGTCTAATTTCCGTCTCTCTTTGGCTCGTGCGGCTGTAAACTGCTATTTATGCTTATTAATCCTGACCTAACCCTAGACCAAATTAAGGACCTCTGAATTAGATTTCCAACTAGGTATCATATGCCTTAATAGGGTTTAAGATGAGTAAGTTAGGCCCATTTAAGTGAAGGAACATCATGGACTGCGCACAGATCCACGCCATAAAACTCGGGACCCAATTTAACCTTGATTAGGCCCTAATTTGACAATTCTTGTGAATCCTGAAATTGTAGGTCTCTTCCTTATCTTTCTAGGGACAGCAAGATCACCAAAATCCGATATCTGTGGCTCCAGCTATGCTCTGCGCAAGGCAACAATGTCAGGATGAGTGAAAAATCCGAAAATTAACAATGTTTAGCTATTAAGCCCTATTAAGCCCATTAATGTAAATGCAAAAACAAAGATTGTAAAAGTTGTCTAATTTCCATCTCTCTCTGGCTTGTGCGGCTGTGAACTGCTATTTATGCTTCTTAATCCTGACATATCCCTAGACCAAATTAAGGGCCTCTGAATAAGCTTTCCAAAAAGGTATCATATGCCTTAATTGGGCTTAAGATGAGTAAGTTAGACCGATTTAAGTGAAGGAACATCATGGTCTGCGCACTAATCCACGCCAATGAACTAGGGACCCAATTAAGCCTTGATTTTGGCCTAATTTGACAATTTTTGTGAAACCTGAAATTGTAGGTCTCTTCCATATCTTTCTAGGGACAGCAACATCACCAAAATCCGATATCTATAGCTCTAGTTATGCCTGCGCAAGGTAACAATGACAGGATGAGTGAAAAATCCGAAAATTAACAATGTTTAGTAATTAAGCCCAATTAAGCCCAATATTGTAAAAGCAAAAACAATGATTGTAAAAGTTGTCTAATTTCCGTCTCTCTCTGTCTTGTGCGGCTGTAAACTGCTATTTATGCTTATTAATCCCGACCTAACCCTTGACCAAATGAAGGGCCTCCGAAAAAGCTTTCCAACAAGGTATCATATGCCACAAATGTGCGTAAGATGAGTAAGTTGGGCCCATTTATGTGAAGGAACATCATGGACTGCACACTGATCCGTGCCAGAGAACTCGGGACCCAATTTAGCCTTGATTTTGGCCAAATTTGACCATTCTTGTGCAACCAGAAATTGTAGGTCCCTTCCTTGTCTTTCTAGGGACTGCAAGATCACCAAAATCCGATATCTGTAGCTCTAGTTATGCTCTGCGCAAGGCAACAAGGTCAGGATGAGTGAAAAATCCGAAAATTAACAATGTTTAGCAATTAAGCCTAATAATGTAAAAGCGAAAACAATGATTGTAAAAGTTGTCTAATTTCCGTCTCTCTATCGCTTGTGCGGCTGTAAACTGTTGTTTATGCTTATTAATCCTGACCTAACCCTATACCAAATTAAGGGCCTCTGAATAAGCTTTCCAACAAGGTGTTATAAGCCTTAATTGGGCTTAAGATGAGTATGTTAGACCCATTTAAGTGAAGGAACATCATGGACTGCGCACTGATCCGCGCCATAGAACTCGGGATCCAATTTAGCCTTGATTTTGGCCAAATTTGACAATTCTCGGGAAACCTGAAATTGTAGGACTCTTCCTTATCTTTCGAGGGACAGCAAGATCACTAAAATCCGATATCTGTAGCTCTAGTTATGCTCTGCGCAAGGCAACAAGGTCAGGATGAGTGAAAAATCCGAAAATTAACAATGTTTAGCAATTAAGCCCATTAATGTAAAAGCAAAAACAATGATTGTAAAAGTTGTCTAATTTCCATTTCTCTCTGGCTTGTGCGGCTGTAAACTGCTATTTATGCTTATTAATCTTGACATAACCCTAGACCAAATTAAGGGCCTCTGAATAAGCTTTCCAACAAGGTATCATATGCCTTAATTAGGCTTAATATGAGTAAGTTAGGCCTATTTAAGTGAAGGAACATCCTGGACTGCGCACTGATCCACGCCCGAGAACTAGGGACCCAATTTAGCCTTGATTTTGGCCTAATTTGACAATTTTTGTGAAACCTGAAATTCTAGGTCTCTTCCTTATCTTTCCGGGGACAGCAAGATCACAAAAATCCGATATCTGTATCTCTAGTTATACGTTGCACAAGGTAACAAGGTCGGGATGAGTGAAAAATCCGAAAATTAACAATGTTTAGCAATTCAGCCCAATTATGCCCTATAATGTAAAAGCAAAAACAATGATTGTAAAAGTTGTCCAATTTCCGTCTCTTTCTTGCTTGTGCGGCTGTAAACTGCTATTTATGCTTATAAACCTTGACCTAACCGAAGACCAAATTAAGGGCATCTGAATAAGCTTTACAACAAGGTATCATATGCCTTAATTGGGCTTAAGATGAGTCAGTTAGGCCCATTCAAGTGAAGGGACATCATGGACTGCGCACTAATCCGCGCCATAGAACTCCGGACCCAATTTAGCCTTGATTTTGGCCTAATTTGACAATTCTTGGGAACCTGAAAATGTAGGACTCTTCCTTATCTTTCTAGGGACAGCAAGATCACCAAAATCCGATATCTATAGCTATATTTATGCTCTGCGCAAGGCAACAAGGTCAGGATGAGTGAAAAATCCGAAAATTAACATTGTTTAACAATTCAGCCCAATTAAGCCCAATAATATAAAAGCAAAAACATTGATTGTTAAAGTTGTCAAATTTCCGTCTCTCTCTGGCTTGTGCTACTGTAAACTGCTATTTTCGCTTACTAATCCCGACCTAACCCTTGACCAAATTAAGGGCCTTTGAATAAGCATTCCAACAAGGTATCATATGCCTTAATTAGGCTTAAGATGAGTAAGTTAGGCACATTTAAGTGAAGGAACATCATGGACTGCGCACTGATCCACGCCAGAGAACTCGGGACCCAATTTAGCCTTGATTTGCGCCAAATTTGACAATTCTAGTAAAACCAGAAATTGTAGGTCTCTTCCTTATCTTTCAAGGGACAACAAGATCACCAAAACCGATATCTGTAGCACTAGATATGCTCTGCGTAAGGCAACAAGGTCAGGATGAGTGAAAAATCCGAAAATTAACAATGTTTAGCAATTAAGCCCAATAATGTAAAAGCAAAAACAATGATAGTAAAAGTTGTCTAATTTCCGTCTCTCTCTGGCTTGTGCCGCTGTAAACTGTTGTTTATGCTTATTAATCCTGACCTAACCCTATACCAAATTAAGGTCCTCTGAATAAGCTTTCCAACAAGGTATTATATGCCTTAATTGGGCTTAAGATGAGTAAGTTAGGCCCATTTAAGTGAAGGAACATCATGGACTGCGCACTGATCCGCGCCAGAGAACTCGTGACCCAATTTAGCCATGATTTTGGCCTAATTTGACAATTCTTGTGTTACCCGAAATTGTAGGTCTCTTCCTTATCTTTCTAGGGACTGCAAGATCACGAAAATCCGATATCTGTAGCTCTAGTTATGCTCTGCGCAAGGCAACAAGGTTAGGATGAGTGAAAAATCCAAAAATTAACAATGTTTAGCATTTAAGCCCAATTAAGGCCAATAATGTTAAAGTAAAAACAATGATTGTAAAAGTTGTCTAATTTTCGTCTCTCTCTGGCTTGTGGGGCTGTAAACTGCTATTTATGCTTATTAATCCTGACCTAACCCTAGACCAAATTAAGGGCCTCTGAATAAGCATTCAAACAAGGTATCATATGCCTTAATTGGGCTTAAGATGAGTAAGTTAGGCCCATTTAACTGAAGGAACATAATGGACTGCACACTGATCCGTTCCAGAGAAATCGGGAACGAATTTAGCCTTGATTTTGGCCTAATTTGACAATTCTTGTGAAACCTAAAATTGTAGGTCTCTTCCTTATCTTTCTAGGGACAGCAAGATCACCAAAATCCGATATCTGTAACTCTAGTTATGCTCTGCGTAAGGCAACAAGGTCAGGATGGGTGAAAAATCCGAAAATTAACAATGTTTAGGAATTAATCCCAATTAAGCCCGATAATGTAAAAGCGAAAACACTGATTGGTAATGTTGTCTAATTTCCGTCTCTCTCTGGTTTGTGCGGCTGTAAAGTGATATTTATGATTACTAATCCTGACCTAACCCTATACCAAATTAAGGGTCTCTGAATAAGCTTTCCAACAAGGTATCATTTGCTTTAATTGGGCTTAAGATGAGTAAGTTAGGCCCATTTAAGTGAAGGAACATCATGGACTGCACACTGATCCACGCTAGAGAAATCGGGACCCAATTTAGCCTTTATTTGGGCCTAATTTGACAATTCTTGTGACACCTGAAATTGTAGGTCTCTTCCTTGTCTTTCTAGGGACAACAAGATCACCAAAATCCGATATCTGTAGCTCTAGTTATGCTCTGTGCAAGGCAACAAGTTCAGGATGAGTGAAAAATCCGAAAATTAACAATGTTTTGCAATTAAGCCCAATAATGTAAAAGCAAAAACAATGATTGTAAAAGTTGTCTAATTTCCGTCCCTCTCTGGCTTGTGCGGACTAAACTGCTATTTATGGTTATTAATCATGACCTAACCCTATAACAAATTAAGGGCCTCTGAATAATCTTTCCAACAAGGTTTTATATGCCTTAATTGGGCTTAAGATGAGTAAGTTAGGCCCATTTAAGTGAAGGAACATCATGGACAGCACACTGATCCGCACCATAGAAGTCGGGACCCAATTTAGCCTTGATTTTGGCCTAACACCGATCGACATAGTTATGTCGGAAAAGGTCGGGATGGTGAAAATCGAAAATTAACAATGTTTAGCAATTAAGCCCAATATTGTAAGCAAAAACAATGATTGTAAAGTTGTCTAATTTGCGTCTCTCTCGGCTTGTTCGGCTGTAAACTGCTATTTATGCCTATTATCATGACCTAACCCTAGACCAAATTATGGCCTCGAATAAGCTTTCCACAAGGTATCATATGCCTTATTTGGGCTTAAGATGAGTAAGTTAGGCACATTTAGTGAAGGAACATCATGGTCGCACTTATCGTGCGAGAACTCGGACCCAATTAGCCTTGATTTTGGCCTATTTGACAATTCTTTTGAATCCTGAAATTGTAGGTCTCTTCGTTATCTTTCTAGGGACAGCAAGATCACCAAAATCAGATATCTTTAGCTCTAGTTATGCTCTGCGCAAGGCAATAAGGTCAGGATGAGTGAAAAATCCGAAAATTAACAATGTTTAGCAATTAAGCCCAATATTGTAAAAGCAAAAACAATGATTGTAAAAGTTGTCTAATTTGCGTCTCTCTCTGGCTTGTTCGGCTGTAAACTGCTATTTATGCCTATTAATCATGACCTAACCCTAGACCAAATTAATGGCCTCTGAATAAGCTTTCCAACAAGGTATCATATGCCTTAATTGGGCTTAAGATGAGTAAGTTAGGCACATTTAAGTGAAGGAACATCATGGACTGCGCACTTATCCGTGCCAGAGAACTCGAGACCCAATATAGCCTTGATTTTGGCCTATTTGACAATTCTTTTGAATCCTGAAATTGTAGGTCTCTTCGTAATCTTTCTAGGGACAGCAAGATCACCAAAATCCGATATCTTTAGCTCTAGTTATGCTCTGCGCAAGGCAATAAGGTCAGGATGAGTGAAAAATCCGAAAATTAACAATGTTTACCAATTAAGCCCAATAATGTAAAAGCAAAAACAATGATTGTAAAAGTTGTCTAATTTCCGTCTCTCTCTGGGTTGTGCGGCTGTAAACTGCTATTTATGCTTATTAATCCTGACCTAACCCTATACCAAATTAAGGGCCTCTGAATAAGCTTTCCAACAAGGTTTTATATGCCTTAATTGGGCTTAAGATGAGTAAGTTAGGCCCATTTAAGTGAAGGAACATCATGGACAGCACACTGATCCGCACCTTAGAAGTCGGGACCCAATTTAGCCTTGATTTGGCCTAACTTGACAATTATTGGGAAACCGGAAATTGTACGACTCTTCCTTATCTTTCTAGGGACAGCAAGATCAGCAAAATCCGATATCTGTAGCTCTAGTTATGCTCTGCGCAAGGCAACAAGGTCAGGATGAGTGAAAAATCCGAAAATTAACAATGTTTAGCAATTAATCCCAATTAGGCCCAAAATTGTAAAAGCAAAAACAATGATTGTAAAAGTTGTCTAATTTCCGTCTCTCTCTGGCTTGTGCGGGTGTAAAATGCTATTTATGCCTATTAATCCTGACCTAACCCTTGACCAAATTAAGGGCCTCTGAATAAGCTTTCCAACAAGGTATCATATGCCTTAATTGGGCTTAAGATGAGTAAGTTAGGAACATTTAAGTGAAGGAACATCATGGACTGTGCACTGATCTGCGCCAGAGAACTCGGGACCCAATATAGCCTTGATTTTGGCCTATTTGACAATTCTTTTGACACCTGAAATTGTAGGTCTCTTCCTTATCTTTCTAGGGATAGCAAGATCACCAAAATCCGATATCTGTAGCTCTAGTTATGCTCTGCGCAAGGCAACAAGGTCAGGATGAGTGAAAAATCCGAAAATTAACAATGTTTAGCAATTAAGCCCAATAATGTAAAAGCAAAAACAATGATTGTAAAAGTTGTCTAATTTTCGTCTCTCTCTGGCTTGTACGGCTGTAAACTGCTATTTATGCTTATTAATCGTGACCTAACCCTATACCAAATTAAGGGCCTCTAAATAAGCATTCCAACAAGGTATTATATGCCTTAATTGGGACTTAAGATGAGTAAGTTAGGCCCATTTTAGTAAAGGAACATCACGGACAGCGCACTGATCCGCGCCAGAGAACTCGGGACCCAATTTAAACTTGATTTTGGCCTAATTTGACAATTCTTGTGATACCCGAAATTGTAGGTCTCTTCCTTATCTTTCAAGGGACTGCAAGATCACCAAAATCCGATATCTGTAGCTCTAGTTATGCTCTGCGCAAGGCAAAAAGGTCAGGATGAGTGAAAAATCCGAAAATTAACAATGTTTAGCAATTAAGCCCAATTAAGCCCAATAATGTAAAAGTAAAAACAATGATTGTAAAAGTTGTCTAATTTTCATCTCTCTCTGGCTTGTGGGGCTGTAAACTGCTATTCACTAGTGCAGAAAAGGGATTCCACGTCGGTTATTTATGGCTTTCCACATCGGTTTTCAAACTGATGTGGAAACGATCGATGTGGTTTATTGCCACTTTACACATCGGTTATAAAACCGATGTGTAAAGTATATTTTAAACAGCGGTTTTCTTTTAACCGATGTGGAAAATTAATTTGTCAATTGATAAGCAGTTGGAAATTTCACTTTCCACATCGGTTTTCCCACAAACCGATGTGGAAATTTCACTTTCCACATCGGTTTTACACAGAACCGATGTGTAAAGTGAAATTTACACATCGGTTTTTGGTAAAACCGATGTGGAAAGTGAAATTTACACATCGGTTTTTGGTGAACCGATGTGTAAAATCTCATTTTTTTTTTTAATCTGTTATTTACATTTCAATCAATTCCAGGAACTTGTTTAAGGTAACAAACCAGCAGTACCCTGATCAAACAAGAAACAACAACAGAACACCAAACCAGTTTTGACACAATTGCAACAAAGTTTTAACCATATCAAAAGCAAAACATACTTCATTCAATTTTCTTGGCACAAACAATCACCTCTTACACATATGGTTAAAAATACTGACATTTCATCAAATGACTAGTGAGCACAGAATCTGAAAACAGAGGGCATCAGGCCTAATTAATTTCGAATGAATGAAAACAACACTTTATCAAGGCTACATCAAAACACGAGAGAAGAAGAATTGAACCAGACCTGAGCACTAATACATATCATCAGTCAAAGGTACACTATAGCTAGTACATGATAGGTTTTTTAACTAACTACATATATACAAACTATGGGTGGTACACTTCAAGAAAGAAAGTTGCCCAACGCCTCTTTATGTTGTTGATGTCAGAATCAGATAATGGAGTTGGATTGTTGAATATCTGCAAGTTTAATTGGACAAAAGATTATATCTTTTAAGTAATAAACTAACATAAAACATATAACGAATCTATACTATTACTTCTAATTGTGTCAATTAACATTGACCTCGTGCCATCTTTCAGTGATCCCGGAGGAGATAATTTCCAACATCCACTGCATCACATAGTAGCCACATTCCCATGACCCACGTTGTATACGTGACTACGTACAAATGAAACCCATTTAGAATATGAGGAATTAAATAAAATTGAAATCAATTATTGTACCCACTGCATTTGATGCATTTGAACTAATAAATATCTTACGCTGGGAATAATCCATCTGATAGCCCGAGTACGCCTTTCACCACGCAACATGTGGGTTGCATTAATAGACCTATCATGACAAAAACATTAATTAAAGTATATCTAATAGATTTCAGATAATTAAAACAACTGCATTACTGATTATAAAGTATTTTAATGCTTACGTTTCGATGATCGTCTTCAGTTGATTCGCGGCTTATTTCCCAATGAGCAGAAGAAGACCACGACGTTCATTCTTGGGTACAAGAGCAACAGTTGCCCAATCCAGGCTATATTTGCGGAACAGTTAGTGACTAAGTCATATATAGTTATACTTAAATAACCGGTACTTACTTATTGAGATAAGGCGCAAGATAGAATTGATGATCGTCTCGGGCAAGTATATCACGTATGGTAGTGACCGGGTCTTCCGATGCTAGGAGAACATCACCCTGAATGAACATGGGGTCAATGAACCCATAAAGGGCGAGGTTACCCTGATCGACTAACATACGATGCAGATACCTAATATATTGGAAAAACATCTTAATTATCATAGTATTTAAAAATTAATTACGTACTTAACTTATAAATAAAATGTACTTACGTGCACCAAAACGATATGTGTGCAGAACTGGCCATTTCTTTATTGAGTACCATCTCCATAAGTTCCTTCTTTGGTATATACAGTTCACCAAGGCTGGCATCATGTTCCAACCTTACCAAGGCTGCGTCATTCTCCATGGTGACAACCTGTATAGCCAGAACTTTAAAAACATCACCATGGCCAGGTGCCCCTTTGTCGATCCCCTAAACAACATAGATATATATTAGTAATCATGGATAATTAAGTTATTTAATTCGCTTACTAACTAAATGGTCAAATGAATACCTTGGCAGGAGAGCAGACATCTCTCGGTCTTCCTAGATCCGACCTTTTAGGCACAATATCATTTCCAACATCCTATAACGAATAAAAATAAAGCATTATCTTGAAACAATAATAAATTATTTCAACTATGAATATAGAAAAACACAACTAACCGAATACCTCGGATGCAACAAGAAAGTTGACCAGTCTTCTTGGCCGCAGGATGAAGTTACTGGGGCCTGACCCACTTTGCTTGAACCTCCTCATTGGGCACAGGGGACTCGAGCATCGAAGATCTCGAATAATCTCAACAACGACCATCAGCTGATCATCCGGTAATAACCGATGGTTTATGGTATTACCTAAGTTATTATATGCCCTACCCAATGCCACTAAGCGGCGATGATGATGATCATCAACATACAGCTCACACCTATCGGGTCGTCGCATCATCATCATCATCATCATCATCAGAAAGCAGAAGAAAGATCACCATCATCATCATTTTCGGGATGATGAGGAGGATCACATGAGCCCTTAGTGCTCACATGGATAGAGGGTTGGATAGAGTGTTGGACATCGGCCGTCATCTCTTCGGGACATAGAAGTCAATATTGCCATCTGCATGGGCAAACCGCTCACCATCTCCCCGTCAAGCTCACCGCAATCTCCTATTTTAGTCGTGTTTCATCTCGCTTCAACATCCCTGTGGCATTGGTGTGAAGATGAACCATGGTATTGGCGAATGCCGACTCCCCATCCAACACCAATGACACGGCCCGGGTGGTCTGGTTTACCGATGGCAGTAGATAAGATATCATCGCGTCCTCTAGGAACAAAGGTTCCTTGGGTTAGCTGATCATCCAAGGCATCTGTTGGTGACGCCGGCAAGTGTACCGGGTCGTCGCAAGTAATAAAAATAACACGGTAAGTAATTACCGAGGTCGAACTCAGGGATTGGGCTACCAATTCGACTAATCCGCGGGAAATCCGATACGTTGGTCAAGTTACAGAAAGGTGGTTGAGACAGAGAAGATTAATATCGAAATTCAATTAACAAGTCTAAATAAACTAATTAACTAAAAATCAGAAATTAAAATGTCCAAGGTCACAAATCCACCTACCCAATATGTATTCCCAAGTGCTGATGAATTCCTCCCTAAGTTCAATTACAATGTCAACCGGGACCCCTAAATTATCCTAAATCCACTCTCGTGCTCATTAGGACGTATTCGACGATTGGATTAATTACTTACTAGGTCTCATAATCCTAATCTCGAATTTGGTTAATTCTTGTTCCCTATAAGGTTGCACCGATCTCCTACTCACTCTCGTGGAATATTCGATCGATGATCCCAATTCAAGTTCTAAAACGCGAATCGCCGTTCGGCCTCAAACACGTTTAACAAGTCAATCACGCAACACATATGATCAAGCATTCAAATCAGAATCGGAAAACAAGAATTGAATTAAAGGAGAAAGACATACATCATATCGGATTTACATCGCCATGGGTGGCTTCATCATTCCCTCGGACGGGGGGATTAGTTCCTCATGCTCATAGACAAACAATCGGAACTCATCCTAAGACTAAGAATAAGAAAAGAGAAGAGGAGACGCAGCCCCAGAATAAGGATTCTAAAATATCTCTAAAAAGTTCTGATCCAAAAGTCCTCTAATTCTGTTCTGCAGTGCCTTATTTATAGGGAGGCCATGCGTCACGGCCGTGATGGTCATCACGGCCAGGCCGTGACGGCTTCGCTTTCTGGCGCGCACTTCTGGAATTTAAACCCTCGCGACGCGAAGGATGTCTCGCGACGCGAGCCTTCTTTTCACGGCCCGTGATGTGAATCACGGCTAGGCCGTGATGGTCTCTGACTTGTGTGGCTTTTAGGTCACGGCCGTGATATACATCACGGCTAGGCCGTGATGGTCTCTGTCTTCCCGGGTCTTCAAACTCTCGCGAGGCGAGCTTCCTCTCGGGGCGAGAATCTCCGAATGGCAATCTCCACTATTTCTTGACTTTCCTTAATTCTCAGAGCTTTACTTATTGACCTGAAAACAACACAAGCAACCACAAGCGTAATTCTATCCAAAAGAAGCTAAAAACTACACAAAAGACGCAAAACGAGTCAAAGTCCAACTTAGGAACAAAACAAGGCAAATTTGGGCGAAAACGAGAGTGAACTCGAATAAATTGGCACATAAACCCTAGTTCATCTAGTCATAAAACTAGATAAGCCAGAGGCTTATCAAACACCCCAAACTTAAACCTTGCTTGTCCCCAAGCAAGCTTAAAACTCAAAAACGACTCAAGACTTGGCAAGCCTAAAGGAATCAATCGATTTCGCACAAATTTAATGCAATCAAAACAGTTTTTCTCCAATGATCTCCCCCCTACATAAATGTAATCCCCACATTCATTTACTTTAAACAATTGAGAATTCATCATTCATTCCATCATTACTCTAAGTTGAGGATCAGAGATACACACAAAGGAAGATCACCTATCTCAAACAATTACCTTCCTCACAAGGGCATTTAGTATTTCACTCATTCGCTCAAGTTTGTCTAGGCTATCAACTTTTTCACTCAATTTCACTTATCAAGAGCACTTCCCATGAATTTGATTTTCATCTCAAAAATGGTTCCCACGAGAACATGCATGCAACATCAGAAGGTCTTTTAAAGGTTGTAATGAGGCCTGGCTCAAGGTAAGATATTCAAAGGATAGAGGCTAAGTCCCTAGGATCAATGAGAGCATGAAACTAGTATCACAACAATTGAATTCACTCTCATATTATTCTCTTCCTTGCAATTGGTGGCTACACACCTCTTCCTTTTTATATTTATTTTTCTTTGTCCTTTTTGGCACATATTCAATGCTTTTCATCACCCATTTTCATTTTTTTTTTCATTTTTTTTTCTTTTTTTTTTTCAAGCCTTCGGCCCTTACTTCCATTTTTATTTTTCTCAACTATGATTCATGAACTTGTAGCCACCCCAAACTTAGTTCCACAACAACACTCACAAAGCTAAAATTCCATACTCTCCTAAATCCTAGGATAGGGGAAAATCATGGTTTTTCTGAGTTAATGGCTTGTAATGTAAGGTCATCAAGAACAATAGGCTTCAAAGCTCAATGTGGCTAACTAGGGATCATTCATCAAGGTTGGTTCTTTTTAGGCCAAGTGGTTATTCAAAGAAAATTGCCTAAATCATTTGATGCAACACATAAACATGCAAACCATATAGAGATTCAAGAAAATTCGGGAAAGTGCTACTTAACAGTGATTCACACATTCAAAAACAAAGTTGGAGGCTCAAATCCTCACCTGGACATTTTGCAAATTGTTTGACCGAGATACGATTCCTAGTGTGTGCACCCCCTCCCCCCAAACTTATCATAAATCAAGTAATCACAACAAAGTTCTCAAAGTTCAGTTTTCAATTTTTAAGTGGGGATAAACTTTTCTATTTTCAGAACCTAGGGGAAATCATCAATGGTCAAATAATTCATGCAATCAATCTACGCTCAATCTAATTAAAATCCAACAAGCTTGCCGACACGACATTTCATACAAAAACTCTTGATCTTCTCAAATTATTCAAGAGTGACAGACAAAAACAAAACAAAAATAAAAAAAAAACAAGACAAAAGTTAAGAGAAGAGAGGGATACCTAGCTTGGGTTGCCTCCCAAGAAGCGCTTGTTTAACGTCCCGAGCCTGACTTATTAAGAAGCATCCACCTGGATCCCATAGTCTGTGGTACAGAGGCCAAGAGATGCTCATCATGTGAAATCCTCCACCCGGATCAAATGGTAATTGGAGTGGAGATTGTAGCAGCAATATGACTTTATCATCAACTCCACCCAGCCAGTGTGTGAAAACTCCATTGACTTTTGTAATTATGAATTCACTTCCTCTCGGGTCAAATGGTGTTTTCTCGAGGAAGTGTGCCAGACGAGTGGGAGGGTCTAACTTACCCATGTCCACACATGCATGTAAGCCAACATAGTTATCCAATGCAGAAATTTTCGGTTGCTTGGCAAGCAGGGTGGAATCCACTACCACTTCGTCTTCATTTTGATCTATCCCCAAAACCAGATTTTCTTCAAATTGGGCTTCATGTGACCCTTGTACTAACTGCTTGCAAATCTCCTCGACTTGCGTTTTGAAATTCTGCATCACAGTTTTGATATGTCACGCTTGGCTCTTGCCTTGGCCTCGCAGGTGGATAGCTCCCGGGAATATTGTTCTAGAGCAGCTTTCAACGGTGTTTGCTCATTCCATTCCCATTCCTCCTCATGCTTCATGATTACACTATAAGCTTGTGCATGAGGGTAATTACGTCCCCAGCGCCGAGGATCTCCCGGGGGTTATATTAGGCCCAAAGTCATATTTTGTAACACCGTCCAAGGCTGGAAAATAAATAGTCTCCATGATTTGCAATCCACCTTGAAAGGGTACTTCGCATACAAAACAGGGCCAAGACCAAGTGGGATCAAGAAATAGAGAATAATAATAGAAATTAAAAATAAAAATAAAAATAAAAGTAACTTAACCAAATAATCAAACTACCCTAAAATTAGTAAAACTGGTTGTGCCAATCCCCGGCAACGGCGCCAAAAACTTGTTGGTGACGCCGGCAAGTGTACCGGGTCGTCGCAAGTAATAAAAATAACACGGTAAGTAATTACCGAGGTCGAACTCAGGGATTGGGCTACCAATTCGACTAATCCGCGAGAAATCCGATACGTTGGTCAAGTTACAGAAAGGTGGTTGAGACAGAGAAGATTAATATCGAAATTCAATTAACAAGTCTAAATAAACTAATTAACTAAAAATCAGAAATTAAAATGTCCAAGGTCACAAATCCACCTACCCAATATGTATTCCCAAGTGATGATGAATTCCTCCCTAAGTTCAATTACAATGTCAACCAGGACCCCTAAATTCTCCTAAATCCACTCTCGTGCTCATTAGGACGTATTCGACGATTGGATTAATTACTTACTAGGTCTCATAATCCTAATCTCGAATTTGGTTAATTCTTGTTCCCTATAAGGTTGCACCGATCTCCTACTCACTCTCGTGCAATATTCGATCGATGATCCCAATTCAAGTTCTAAAACGCGAATCGCCGTCGGCCTCAAACACGTTTAACAAGTCAATCACACAACACATATGATCAAGCATTCAAATCAGAATCGGAAAACAAGAATTGAATTAAAGGAGAAAGACATACATCATATCGGATTTACATCGTCATGGGTGGCTTCATCGTTCCCTCGGACGGGGGGATTAGTTCCTCATGCTCATAGACAAACAATCGGAACTCATCCTAAGACTAAGAATAAGAAAAGAGAAGAGGAGACGCAGCCCCGGAATAAGGATTCTAAAATATCTCTAAAAAGTTCTGATCCAAAAGTCCTCTAATTCTGTTCTGCAGTGCCTTATTTATACGGAGGCCACGCATCACGGCCGTGATGGTCATCACGGCCAGGCAAAGGACGGCTTCGTTTCGGCGCACTTCGAATTTAAACCCTCGCGACGCGAGCGTTCTTTTCACGGCCCGTGTTGTGAATCTCGGCTAGGCCGTGATGGTCTCTGACTTGTGTGGCTGTTAGGTCACGGCCGTGATATACATCACGGCTAGGCCGTGATGGTCTCTGTCTTCCCGGTCTTCAAACTCTCGCGAGGCGAGCTTCCTCACGCGGGCGAGAATCTCCAGAATGGCAATCTCCACTATTTCTTGACTTTCCTTAATTCTCGTAGCTTTACTTATTGACCTGAAAACAACACAAGCCACCACACGCCTAATTCTATCCAAACGAAGCTAGAAACTACACAAAAGACGCAAAACGAGTCCAAGTCCAACTTAGGAACAAAACACGGCAACTTTGGGCGACAACGAGAATGAACTCGAATAAATTGGCACATAAACCCTAGTTCATCTAGTCATAAAACTAGATAAGCCAGAGGCTTATCAAAGATCCTATCACATAAAATATCAGGTCACATTACAATTCGGTAACAATCTTAAAATGACAATTACAACAAACTATACTTACAATCTTCTTAGCTACTTGGCAGGCCTCCTCGGATGTATATTGTCCCGTTTTTATTTGTCGGGCCCTCTTCCATGAACGATGGCGTGGGGGTGGAGGTGGATCAACAACCTCTGGAAGAGTTTCAGCATTAGGATCCGCCTGAGATGCTGCTTCCTGACGTGCTTTCTTTTCCTCTTCAACCATTTTCTGAACAAGCTTTTTATATCCCCCGCGAGACATGACATGGGGGTAGACATTCTTGCTTTGGTTTTTCTGCCCCTTTTTCCTCTTCTCCTGTTATAAATAAAAGACAATTAAATTACATAAGTATGCTGGAAAGTCATTGATGGTGCAAAATAACATGGCACGCAATCTTAATGTCTCACGGAAATACCTGTCAATCACATCAACGCCTTCATCCCACAACATTCTCAAGTCTTCAATCAAGGGACTCAAATAAACATCAATATCATTTCCTGACTGTTTAGGACCCGAAATCATCATACTTAACATAATGTATTTGCGCTTCATGCACAACCAAGGAGACAGGTTGTAAATTACAAGGAGAACAGGCCATGAACTATGAATACTACTTAAGCTTCCATATGGATTCATTCCATCGGTAGCAAGTCCAAGCCTGAGGTTTCTGGGCTCATTGCCGAAATCTGGAAACAAACTATCAATTCTCTTCCATTGCAAAGAATCGGCCGGATGGCGAAGCTGTCCATCACACTTCCTCTCATCTGCATGCCATCTAAAGTTCTTTGCGTCATTTACATTAGCAAACAATCGCTTGAACCGTGGAATCACGGGAAGATACCATAACACCTTCGCAGGAGGACCTTTGGTGACCACATCACAACTAGAATCACCATCCTTCACTTTGTAGCGTGATACCCCACACCTGGGGCACTCGTGCATATATTCAAACTCTTTCCTGTACAATATGCAATCATTGGGGCAAGCGTGTATTTTCTTATACTCCATACCCATCGGACACAATATCTTCTTCGCCTCATAGTTTCGAGATGGCAATGTGTTACCTTCTGGAAGCATTTCTTTCAACAACTCAAGCAATTCAGTAAAGCATTTCTCGCCCCACCCATTTCTCGCCTTCACATTGAACAATCTTAACACCGCTGACAACCGTGTGAAATTAGTGCACCCCGGATACAAAGCCACTTGCGCATCACTGCACAAAGTATCATACACATGTGTGCGCCGAAAAGACTCTTGCCCAACATCACGGATCATGTCCTCTAGTCCATCGTCCATTTCCACGTCATCAACTTCCTCTCTATCCGACACCCTCGGCCTGTCTAACGATTCACCATGACATATCCATGTTGTATAACTCTTGCAAATCCCCTCACAAATAAGATGATCACGTATCTCCTCAGCTTCTAGTCGTCTCTCATTCAAATAGTTAACACAAGGACAATAAAACCTTCCGTTACCACTATCAGGAGCATTTGTTTTTGCAAACTGTAGAAAATCTTCCACTCCATTCTCATACTCATCACTTGTCCGTCTAGCATTCATCCAACCGCGATCCATGACTAAACCAATACCTTCGTACTTAGTCCAACATATTCATCAACCACTTCTTATGACAGGGTATGGCCCTATCCCATTCGAGAAGAAACTTTTTCAACATTCGGTTAACAGTTAGTCCTTAACTCTCATGCTCATACTCGACAAAATTTTGGCAGCATTTCCCTGCGGTCTCCGACATACACTACTTGAACGCGATGACATCCACCACGATAAAGTATGCACCCGGAGAACGAAAGGAAATTTATCAATCCGAACTTTCATCAAGTATATAACATTAGAATCAATGAATAACTATTTTAACTGAATTAAGAAAAAAAATTTTCCCAAACTGTCCAACTTTGGACAATTCAAGATCCAACACAATGAGCGGTTCATTAAGCACATACACGTATGCTCATTAGTATTGCATCTCAAACGGGAAACTAAGGCTTTAATAAATAATTAACATTAAGAAAAATAATAAAACACTCCAATCCCCAAGTCCAATGCAAACAAAAACCAAACGAGAAAAATGGAGAGGAGAAAGCTTACCGGGTGTGGGAAGAACACTCAGCCGGAAACCGTAATGAATAATTAATGAATATTCTTCTTAATATTCTGCTCGGATTGAGTGTACCTATACAAAAAGTCATATTTCATGAACTGACTTTTCCATTTCTAAAACAGAAAATGCAGCTGGCTATTTAGCAATAATATGAAGAACAGAAAATGCATCAAGACGAGGAAGATGAAGAAGAAGAAGGGAACACGTCTTTAACAGCAGAGGCAACAGTGAGGTAATTAAGCATCTTTAACAATAGAAGACGATGAAAACACATATTTTAATTCCCACCACAACATGACTAAGGCTCATAGGGATAAACACTTTGTTAACATCCCTTAATGGCTTAATTTAACTTTTGGTCTCAGTATAAAGGAGGAAACAATTAAAAGTGCAGTAGAACCAATGTCATTGCAATATAAACAATAAAAAGTAAGCCTCACTTCTATGTTTTCGTTGAGTTCAGTAAAACCCTTTTTTTTTATCACTTCATAACACTAAAAACCTATAAGCATCTAATCAAAGTGGCATATGGATGTTGCAGGTTCATATTTGACACATCGTGACCAATCTCTTTGCTTTAACAAAAGGTTGTAAATTGGAAAGAAGCAAGTGAAATCATCATTTTTACAAGCATTTAACATGTTCTATCTATACTACACTAAACCACTTTTAAACAGAATAAGCTTTTTGCTAGTAACGTATGCACAATACAAGTTTTACCCTTTCCTTTCCTATAGTATTCCTGCAGGGTGTTACCCCTGATAAGCCTCTGGCTTATCTAGTTTTATAACTAGTAAGACGGTGGTTTACGTGCTAATTAGTCGAGTTCAATCTCGTTTTCGCCCAAATTTGCCTTGTTTTGTTCCTAAGTTGGACTTTGACTCGTTTTGCGTCTTTTGTGTAGTTTTTAGCTTCTTTTGGATAGAATTAAGCTTGTGGTTGCTTGTGTTGTTTTCAGGTCAATAAGTGAAGCTCTGAGAATTAAGGAAAGTCAAGAAAGAGTGGCGATTGCCATTCTGGAGATTCTCGCCCGCGAGAGTTTGAAGACTTTGAAGACTTGGAAGTCGAGACCATCACGGCCTAGCCGTGATGTGTATCACGACCGTGACCAAAACCCACGAAGTCGAGAGACCATCACGGCCTAGCCGTGATGTGTATCACTGCCGTGACCAAAAATCCACACAAGTCGGGAGACCATCACGGCCAGCCGTGATTCACATCATGGGCCGTGAAAAAGAAGGCTCGCCATGAGACATCCTTCGCGTCGCGAGGGTTTAAATTCCATAAGTGCACCAAAAGTGGGCCGTCACGGCCTGGCCGTGATGACCATCACGGCCGTGACGCGTGGCCTCCCTATAAATAAGGCACTGCAACGTAATTGGAGGACTTTTGGATCGGAACTTTTAGAGATATTTTAGAATCCTTATTCTGGGGCTGCGTCTCCTCTTCTCTTTTCTTATTCTTAGTCTTAGGATGAGTTCCGATTGTTTGTCTATGAGCATGAGGAACTAATCCCCCCGTCCGAGGGAACGATGAAGCCACCCATGGCGATGTAAATCCGATATGATGTATGTCTTTCTCCTTTAATTCAATTCTTGTTTTCCGATTCTGATTTGAATGCTTGATCATATGTGTTGCGTGATTGACTTGTTAAACGTGTTTGAGGCCGAACGGCGATTCACGTTTTAGAACTTGAATTGGGATCATCGATCGAATATTGCACGAGAGTGAGTAGGAGATCGGTGCAACCTTATAGGGAAAAATAATTAACCAAATTCGAGATTAGGATTATGAGACCTAGTAAGTAATTAATCCAATCGTCGAATACGTCCTAATGAGCACGAGAGTGGATTTAGGAGAATTTAGGGGTCCCGGTTGACA
This sequence comes from Sophora flavescens, assembly GCA_030762895.1. Taxonomy (NCBI): domain Eukaryota; kingdom Viridiplantae; phylum Streptophyta; class Magnoliopsida; order Fabales; family Fabaceae; genus Sophora; species Sophora flavescens. The sequence continues at coordinate 447,894 of JAUPTC010000020.1, forward strand.
TTGTAATTGAACTTAGGGAGGAATTCATCATCACTTGGGAATACATATTGGGTAGGTGGATTTGTGACCTTGGACATTTTAATTTCTGATTTTTAGTTAATTAGTTTATTTAGACTTGTTAATTGAATTTCGATATTAATCTTCTCTCTCTCAACCACTTTTCTGTAACTTGACCAAACGTATCGGATTTCCCGCGGATTAGTCGAATTGGTAGCTCAATCCCTGAGTTCGACCTCGGTAATTACTTACCGTGTTATTTTTATTACTTACGACGACCCCATACTTGCCTGCCACCACCAATAAGTTTTTGGCGCCGTTGCCGGGGATTGGCACCAACCGATTTTCCTAATTTTAGGGAAGTTTGTTTATTTGGTTAAGTTATTTTTCTTTTCATTTTTATTATTTTTTGATATTATCTCTCTCTACTTCTTTGATTCCACTTGGTCTTGCCTTGTTTTGTATGCGAGGTACACGAAGGAATGCTTCCGGGTTGCGAATATTGTAATGGGAACCATGACACTTGGAGTTATCCGTTCTACTTCCCTCAAGTATATGTGGAACCATGGTATAATGACAAGTGCCCTGCAACAACTATCGGAGTCGAATCAGATTGGGGTGATATGAGTAGAGACCATCCGGATTTCGGCTGGGGGTAATGCTGACGATGGTCTAGCCTGGCAACCACAACCTCAACAAAATTGGCAACAACAACCTCAACAGAATGGTGGAAGACAACCTTGGGAGTTGGCTCTTGAGAGGTTGAGTGCGACACTTGAGAAAGTGTCAATCAATACAAACGCAGCCATTGATAGGATGGCCACATCAATTGAGAAGGCGAATGCGGCATTAGAGATGAAGATTGCCCAACTCACAAGGCAAATAAATGAGCATCCCCCAGAGACTTTCCCAGTTGATACCGAGAACGACCCTAAGAACCAATGCAATGCCACAACAACTAGAAGCAGTGGGGTGTTGGGATATGACTGGGATGTAACTAGTTCTCAGGGAGTTGAGGAAGAACTACCACATGTTGAGGAAGTACAACCGGAGGAAAAGGAATTGACAAGCGACAAGGCCCAGGAACAGCCACATGTTGAGGAAGAGCAACCTAAGGAAGAGGAGTTGGCAAGGGACAAGGCACCGGAGCAAGAGGGTAGAGAACAAAATGAAGATAAAGTGGCAGAGGATTTCACCATGCTTGCCAAGCAACCTGATTTTGATGCGTTAAATAAATATGTTGGCTTGCATGCATGTGTGGACACCGGTAAGATAGACCCTCCCACTTGTCTCCGCACACTTCCTCGTGAAGACACCATTTGACCTAAGAGGAAGTGAGTTCATAATTATAGAGGTCAATGGAGTTTTCACACTCAGACTGGATGGAAGTATGGATAGAGTCGATTGCTTCCTCTGCGAGGCCACTTCACAAACCATTTGATCCGGGTGGAGGATTTGATATGATGAGTGTCTCTTGGCCCTTGTACCACGATTATGGGATCCAGGTGGATGCTTCTTAATAAGTCGGGCTCGGGACGTTAAACAAGCGCTACGTGGGAGGCAACCCAAGCTAGGTATCCCTCTCTTCTCTTAACTTTTGTTTTGTTTTGTTTATGTTTTGTTTTTTGTTTGTCACTCTTGAATAATTTGAGAAGATCAAGAGTTTGTGTATGATGTCGTGTCGGCAAGCTTGTTGGATCTTAATTGAATGTAGCATATATTGATTGCATGAATTATTTTGACCATTGATGATTTCCCCTAGGTTCGAAAATAGAAAAGTTTATCCCCACTTAAAAATTGAAAACTGAACTTTGAGAATTTTATTGTGATTACTTGATTTATGATAAGTTTGGGGTGAGGGGTGCACACACTAGGAATTGTATCTCGGTCAAACAATTTGCAAAATGTCCAGGTGAGGATTTGAGCCTCCAACTCTATTTTTGATTGTGTGAAATCACTTTTAAGTTGCACTTTCCTGAATTTGCTTGAATCTCTTTATGGTTTGCATGACTATGTGTTTGCATCAAATGATTTAGGCAATTTTCTTTGAATTAACTTCTTGGCCTAAAATGAACCATCCCTCATGCATGTTCCCTAGTTAGCCACATTGAGCCTAATTAGCCTATTGTTTCCTTATGACCCTAAATCACAAGCCAAAATCTGAAAAACCATGTTAACCCAATCTTAGGATTAGGAGAGCATGGAAGCGTAGAAAGAGAATGGTTGTGAGGAACTAAGTTTGGGGTGGCTACGAGGGATATGTCATATTGGGATGAGAAAAAGAAAATAAAGGTTGACCCAAGGCAAAAAGAAAAGAAAAGAAAAGAAGAAAACAAAAAAAAAATTGCCAAAAGAAAAGGGGCAAAACAAAAAGATTAGCAAGGAAAAGGATGTAGTCACCCAAGCCCAAATGAAAAATGGAAAAAGGAATTTGAGTGGAAAAGGTGTCAAAATGCTCATGCTCTCTTAGTTCCTATGGACTTAAGCCTAAATATCCTTCATTATCCTACCCTTAGCCAGGCCCCATTACAACCTTTAAAAGACCTTCTGATGTTGCATGCATGTTTTCGTGGGAACCATTTTTGAGATGAAAATCAAATTCATGGGAAGTGCTCTTGATAAGTGAAATTGAGTGAAAAAGTTGAAAGCCTAGACGAATTTGAGCGAATGAGTGAAATTTTAAATACCCTTATGAGGAAGGCAATTGTTTGAAATAGGTGATCTTCCTTTGTGTGTATCTTTGAGCCTCAACTTAGAGTAATGATGGCATGAATGATGAAGTTCTCAATGGTTTAAAGTAAATGAATATGGGGATTACGTTAATGTAGGGGGGAAATCATTGGAGAAAAACTGTTTTGATTGCATGAAATTTGTGCGAAATCGATGGAATCCCTTAAGCTTGCCAAGTCTTGAGTCGTTTTTGAGTTTTAGCTTGCTTGGGGACAAGCAAGGTTTAAGTTTAGGGGTGTTTGATAAGCCTCCGGCTTATCTAGTTTTATAACTAGTAAGACGGTGGTTTACATGCTAATTAGTCGAGTTAAATCTCGTTTTCACCCAAATTTGGGTTGTTTTTTTCCTAAGTTGGACTTTTACTCGTTTTGCGTGTTTTGTGTAGATTTTAGCTTCTTTTGGATTGAATTACGCTTGTGGTTGCTTGTGTTGTTTTTAGGTCAATAAGTGAAGCTCTGAGAATTAAGGAAAGTCAAGAAATAGTGGAGATTGCCATTCGGGAGATTCTCGCCCGCGAGAGAGGAAGTCGCCCGCGAGAGTTTGAAGACTTGGAAGTCGAGACCATCACGGCCTAGCCGTGATGTGTATCACGACCGTGACCAAAAACCCACGTAAGTCGAGAGACCATCACGGCCCTGGCCGTGATGTGTATCACGGCCGTGACCAAAAATCTACACAAGTCGAGACCATCACGGCCTAGCCGTGATTCACATCACGAGCCGTGAAAAAGAAGGCTCGCGTCGCGAACATCCTTCGCGTCGTGAGGGTTTAAATTCCGAGTGCGCGCTGAAAATGTAGCCGTCACGGCCGGCCGTGATGACCATCACGGCCGTGACGCGTGGCCTCCCTATAAATAAGGGCACCGCAGAATGCACTGGAGGACTTTTGGATCGGAACTTTTAGAGATATTTTAGAATCCTTATTCGGGGCTGCGTCTCCTCTTCTCTTTTCTTATTCTTAGTCTTAGGATGAGTTCCGATTGGTTGTCTATGAGCATGAGGAACTAATCCCCCGTCCGAGGGAACGATGAAGCCACCCATGGCGATGTAAATCCGATATGATGTATGTCTTTCTCCTTTAATTCAATTCTTGTTTTCCGATTCTGATTTGAATGCTTGATCATATGTGTTGCGTGATTGACTTGTTAAACGTGTTTGAGGCCGAACGATGATTCACGTTTTAGAACTTGGAATTGGGATCATCGATCGAATATTGCACGAGTGAGTAGGAGATCGGTGCAACCTTATAGGGAACAAGAATTAACCAAATTCGAGATTAGGATTATGAGACCTAGTAAGTAATTAATCTAATCGTCGAATACGTCCTAATGAGCACGAGAGTGGATTTAGGAGAATTTAGGGGTCCCGGTTGACATTTTAATTGAACTTAGGGAGGAATTCATCATCACTTGGGAATACATATTGGGTAGGTGGATTTGTGACCTTGGACATTTTAATTTCTGATTTTTAGTTAATTAGTTTATTTAGACTTGTTAATTGAATTTCGATATTAATCTTCTCTCTCAACCACTTTTCTCAGAACTTGACCAAACGTATCGGATTTCCCTGCGGATTAGTCGAATTGGTAGCCCAATCCCCGAGTTCGACCTCGATAATTACTTACCGTGTTATTTTTATTACTTACATTTACCCGGATCAAAGAAGTAGAGAGAGATAATATCAAAAAATAATAAAAATGAAAAGAAAAATAACTTAACCAAATAAACAAACTTCCCTAAAATTAGGAAAATTGGTTGGTGCTAATCCCCGGCAACGGCGCCAACCAATTTTCCTAATTTTAGGGAAGTTTGTTTATTTGGTTAAGTTATTTTTCTTTTCATTTTTATTATTTTTTGATATTATCTCTCTCTACTTCTTTCCCCCTATAGGTTGTTGCTCTAATCCATTCTTACATAATCCTTCTCTACTCCTATTCCTTCACTATCTAGTGATTTACCTAATATGCCTTCCTCTGATCTTGACCTTCCAATCACATTAGGAAAAGCTACCATAACTTGTACTAAACACTGCATTGCACAATACTTGTCATCTGAAAACTATCACACTCCCATAGAGCATTTGTGTCTAGTATTTCTAAATTGTATGTGCCAAGAACTGTTCAGGAAGCCTTAGGGAGATTGTAATTAGGGTACTTTTCCTACAATACCTTGAAGGGCAAAGTGGTCCAAAACCCAAAAACCGTAAGAGAAATCGAGAGCAATGGTATGGAAGATAACACTATAACCACTCGGGCTTTTCATCGAACATTTCATCTCCAAGAGTTTAAATACAACTAAATCCATTGAATCGATTAAAGCTGAATATTACTAAGTTGTCAACAACAAAGTGCAAACAAACAACAAAGCAATAATGGAAGATGGATGTTAGTTACCTCTTAAATGGTCTCCTCTCTTGCACGCTAATGGGGCGAGTGAGTGTGTGTGACCTGTTTTCCGGGAGGTGATAGCAACAAGAGGAGCTCTCTGTGAGGGGCAATGGAGGTGAGGAATGGGGTTTTCTGGGAGGGACAGTGAGCCGCGCGTTAGCTGAGAAAGAATGGGAGTGTTAGCGGAGGCAGCGGTAGGGTTGGAGACAAGGGAGGAGATGACGGAGGAGATGACCGCGCTGTTAGCGAGAGGAGAGGAGTGTTTTCTGCTTTTATCTAGGGTTCATAAACTCGAAGAATGGGATAGTGCACTGGAAGAGAAGGAGGGAAAGAGAAAAATTGGGAATATTACATATCGGTTATAAGAAAAACCGATGTGTTAAACATCTTATACACATCGGTTATGGTAAAACCGATGTGTAAACATTAAACTTTTAACTTCTGAATTTTTTTTAAATTTTATACATCGGTTAATAAAAACCGATGTGTAAAAGTAAGATTTTAATTTCTATTTTTTTTTCTTTATAATTTTCTACATCGGTTGTTTAGAAACCGATGTGGTTGATCACTATTTTACACATCGTTTAATATAGAACCGATGTTGAATGTTAAAAATTCTGACTTTAAATTTTTTTTATTTTAATTTTAAACATCGGTTAGAAATAACAGATGTGGAAACTTTTTACACATCGGTTATTCTCTAAACCGATCTGTAATACTTTGGTTTTAATTTCAAAAATGCCACCGCCTCGTTTTACACATCGGTTTCTAATAAACCGATGTGTAAACTCCGATGTAGAATCCCTTTTCTGTAGTAGTGATTTATGCTTCTGAATCCTGACCTAACCCTAGACCAAATTAAGGGCCTCTGAATAAGCATTCAAACAAGGTATCATATGCCTTAATTGGGCTTAAGATGAGTAAGTTAGGCCCATTTAAGTGAAGGAACATAATGGACAACACACTGATCCATTCCAGAGAACTCGGGACCCAATTTAGCCTTGATTTTGGCCTAACTTGACAATTCTTGGGAAACCGGAAATTGTTGGACTCTTCCTTATCTTTCTAGGGACAGCAAGATCACCAAAATCCGATATCTGTAGCTCTAGCTATGCTCTGCACAAGGCAACAAGGTCAGGATGAGTGAAAAATCCGAAAATTAACAATGTTTAGCAATTAAGCCCAATGAAGCCTAATATTGTAAAAGCAAAAACAATGATTGTATAAGTTGTCTAATTTCCGTCTCTCCTGGCTTGTGCGGCTGTAAACTGCTATTTATGCTTATTAATCCTGACCTAGCCCTTGACCAACTTAAGGGCCTCTGAATAAGCTTTCCAACAAGGTATCATATGCCTTAATTGGGCTTAAGATGAGTAAGTTAGGCCCATTTAAGTGAAGGAACATCATGCATCATAGACCGATCCGCGCTAGATAACCCGGGACCCAATTTGGCCTTCATTTTGGCCTAATTTAACAATTCTTCTGAAACCTAAAATTGTAGGTCTCTTCCTTATCTTTCTAGGGACAGCAAGATCAACAACATCCGATATCTATAGCTCTAGTTATGCTATGCGCAAGGCAACAAGGTCAGGATGAATGAAAAGTCTGAAAATTAACAATGTTTAGCAATTAATCCCAATAATGTAAAACCAAAAACAATAATTGTTAAAGTTACCTAATTTCCATCTCTCTCTAGCTTGTGCGGTTGTAAACTGCTATTTATGCTTATTAATCCTTGACTTAACCCTAGATCAAATTAAGGATCTCTCGAATAAGCTTTCCCACAAGGTATTATATGCCTTAATTGGGCTTAAGATGAGTAAGTTAGGCCCATTTAAGTGAAGGAACATCATGCATCGCACTAATCCGCGCCATAGAGCTCGGGACCCAATTTAGCCTTGATTTTTGCCTAATTTGACAATTCTTTGGAAACATGAAATTGTAGGACTCTTCCTTATCATTCTAGGGACAAAGAAGATCACCAAAATCCGATATCTGTCGCTCTAGTTATGCTCGCGCAAGGCAACTAGGTCAGATGAGTGAAAAATCCGAAAATTAACAATGTTTAGTAATTAAGCCCAATAATGTAAAAGCAAAAATAATGATTGTAAAAGTTGTCTAATTTTCGTCTCTCTCTGGCTTGTGCGTCTGTAAACTGGTATTTATGCTTATTAATACTGACCTAACCCTAGACCAAATTAAGGGCCTTTGAATAAGCTTTCCAACAAGGTATCATATGCCTTAATTGGGCTTAAGAAGAGTAAGTTAGGCATAATTAAGAGAACGAACATCATGGATCGCGCATCGATCCGCGCCAGAGAACTCGGGACCCAATTTACCCTTGATTTTGGCCTAATTTGACAATTCTTGTGAAACCCAAATTGTAGATCTCTTCCTTATCTTACTAGGGATAGCAAGATCACCAAAATCCGATATCTCGTAGCTATATTTATGCTCGCAGGAAAGCAACAATGTCGGGATGAGTGAAAAATCTGAAAATTAACAATGTTTAGTAATTAAGCCCACTTAAGCCAAATAATGTAAAAGCAAAAATAATAATTGTAAAAGTTTTCTAATTTCCATCTCTCTCTGGATTGTTCATCTGTAAACTGCTATTTATGCTTATTAATCCCGACCTAACCCTAGACCAAATTAAGGGCCCTCTAAATAAGCTTTCCAAAGAAGGTATCATATGCCTTAATTGGGCTTAAGATGAGTAAGTTAGGCCCATTTAAGTGAAGAAACATTATGGACCGCAGACTAATCCGCCCAAGAGAACTCTTGACCCAATTTAGCCTTGATTTTTGCCTAATTTGACAATTCTTGGAAAACCTGAAATCGTAGGTCTCTTCCTTATCTTTCTAGGGACAGCAAGATCACCAAAATCCGATATTTGTAGCTCTAGTTATGCTATGTGCAAGGCAACAAGGTCGGGATGAGTTAAAAATCCGAAAATTAACAATGTTTAGCAATTAAGCCCAATAATGTAAAAGCAAAAACAATGATTGAAAAAGTTATATAATTTCCGTCTCTCTCTGGCTTGTGCGGCTGTAAACTGCTATTTATGCTTATTAATCATGTCCTAAACCCAGACCAAATTAAGGGCCTCTCAATAAGCTTTCCAACAAGGTGTTATATGCATTAATTGGGCTTAAGATGAGTAAGTTAGGCCCATTTAAGTGAAGGAACATCTTGGATCACAGACCGATCCGGGCCTAGAACTCGGGACCCAATTTAGCCTTGATTTTGGCCTAATTTAACAATTCTTGTGAAACTGAAATTGTAGGACTCTTCCTTATCTTTCTAGGGACAGCAAGATTACCAAAATCCGATATCTCGTAGCTCCAGTTATGCTCTCGCGCTACAACAAGGTCGTGATGAGTGAAAAATCCAAAATTAACAATGTTTAGCAATTAAGCCCAATAATGTTAAAGCAAAAACAATGATTGTAAAAGTTGTCTAATTTCCGTCTCTCTCTGGCTTTTGCGGCTGTAAACTGCTATTTATGCTTATTAATCCCGACCTAACCCAAGACCAAATTATGGGCCTCTAAATAAGCTTTCCAACAAGGTATCATATGCCTTAATTTGGCTTAAGATGAGTAGTTAGGCACATTTAAGTGAAGTAACATCATGGACTCGCAACCGATCCGCGCCAGAGAACTCCTGGGACCCAATTTAGCCAAGATTTTGGCCTAATTTGACAATTCTTGCGAACCCGAAATTTAAGGTCTATTCCTTATCTTTCTAGGGACTGCAAGATCACAGGAACTGAGATATCGTAGCTCTAGTTATGCTCCACGCAAGGCAACAAGGTCGTGGATGAGTGAAAAATCCGAAAGTTAATAATGTTTAGCAATTAAGCCCAATTAATCCCAATAATGTAAAAGTGTAAACAATGATTGTAAAAGTTGTCCGATTTCCGTCTCTCGCTTGTGGTGCTGTAAACTATTTATGCTTATTAACTCTGACCTAACCCTAGACCAAATTAAGGGCCTCTAATAAGTTTCAAACAAGGTATCATATACCTTAATTGGGCTTAAGATGAGTAAATTAGGCCCATTTAAGTGAAGGAACAAATGGACTACACCGATCCGCGCCCAGAACTCTGGACCCAAATTAGGCCTTTTTGTCCTAATTTGACAATTCTGTCCACTAAATCGTAGTCTCTTCCTTATCTTTCGTGCAGGTCCCAAAACATGCTCTAGTTATGTCACACAACAAGTCGATGAGTGAAATCCAAAGTTAACAGTTAGCAAGCCCATGCCCTATAATGTTAAAGCAACAATGATTGTAAAATTTCCCACTCTCTCTGCAGGCAAAAACCGCTATTTATGCTTATTAATCCCCCCCCCCAACCCTACCGACCAAATGCTCAATAAGCTTTCCAACATGGTATCATATGCCTAAATTCTTACACAATAAGTGTTTTACGCTAAATTGATTTTATACGTCAATATTGTCGACGTTAATACAACACGTTAATAGTTAATATTTTAACGCGCTTGTTTAAACAATCGACGCGTTATAAACTATTAACGCCGGGCTTTTTAACACAAATCACGCAATTTGTTCAAACTAACATCGTTGTGTTAAAGAACTGACGCTAAATGTTTTATTTTTAACGCCGCTTCTAATACAATCGACGTTAATAGTCTATCGTATATTTTATAAAATACTATTAACGCCGCTTATTTGATACAACCGGGCAATAGATTTTTTTTTAAAATCCAGTTTTAAAATATCACTAACTCTCCACTTATCCTGCATTCAAGAAATATCCCAAGAATACGTAATATCACACACATTGCGAAATGCAAACACTACCCTTAAATTTCAATATTAACGAAAAGAAAAGAAATATACAAAGGAACAACATGGGGACTTAAAACCAAAACCCATGTATAGAAAAACATAACTATCTACAAGTATATATGTATAAATTTTAGTCTCTAATGTCTAAAAACAAAACTACCAAAAATTTCAATATTAACAAAAAAGAAAAGAAATATACAAAGGAACATTGGGGGACTTAAAACCAAAACCCACGTATAGGAAAAACATAACTATCCACAAGTATATATATATATATATATAAATTTTAGTCTCTAATGTCTAAAACCAAAACTACCAATCTAAGTATATATATATATATATATATATATATATATATATATATACATGTTATTAATTAGTTTCTAAAGTCTAACAAAACTATTCATCTAAGTATTACGGAGGTATCTTGTCAATTCCTTTTCAGCCGCATACTTGAAGAAGAATTCTCGCTAAGCGCATCCTCAAGTCTCTAAACTCATCTTGTTGAAGAGGCGATTGGTCGTTAAATGCCTACACACGCTCAAATAATAACAATAACATTACGCAAGTCATCACCAAAACTATAATATAAAATTTAACAAGTTGTTTAAATATTACCTTCTTCCATCCATCCGTAATAGACGCGAGACTATGTTCGATATGAAGCGTACATAATAGCCGCACGACCACCCATCAAAGTTGAAATCGAGACTACAAACAAAATTAATTTCAATGTCAGTTAAATATACATATAAATTAGTAATTATAATATTAATTATTTGATAAATAAACTACCAAACCTTGAGGATGATCTATTCGGGATTTCCTTTAGCCTTAGAAGTCCTACTTCTCAGTTATGCAACTTATGCTACTCACCTTCGCACGCTATCATAAAAAAATAATCATGTCAATTAACAAATTCATATACTCATGTGTGTAATAAACTAAAAACAACTGATATTAAACTTAAATTAAATTTAAGATTAGTTACTTACGTATTCATGACTTCCACCACCTCTGTAGCGGGTTTTGGTGGAGAGAGTATAAGAATATGATAGCATGCCAGAGGCGGGTGAAATGCGAACAATCGCCAATGGTTATTCATACAGTAGGGAGCCATATATAATTCTTTCCGATTGTCTCCAATAATGTTCCCTATGTATTTACTAAATCCATCACAAGAAAGAATCGGGGCACAAGGATTGAATGATCTAAGTTCGAATGATGCAACGCCTTTATCAAGTCAAGACGTTGGAGATACCTAAGATATGAAAAGGTGATGTTAATTACATAATATATATAAAAGAAATTAAAATAAATTATTAAATGGAAAAAAATACCAAAAATAAATAAGTTATAAAATTAAAATTAACTTTTCGGCACTGGAGACTCAAAAGTGCAAAGCCATCCAGACGTATCTGCGGCGCATGCCGAGATGTCACCATGTAGAGGAAAATATCCTCTTGATTTGGGCGTGCCACCCATCCATCGTGCTCCAATGGACATTCAAAAATCTCAAACCATAATCCTCACCAAGTGAGAATAAACGAAATGACGGTGCGGGCGAACCGACGTCGACTTGCCTTTAATTTAGGAAAAAATAAATAAATAAGTTGTTGATAATTAAAAAAACACAAGTAATTATTTGACTAATTTGGACATTAATATGAATACATACCTTTTTAACATTTCGAGCTCACATCGCTTGAAGTCTAACTCTGCTCACGCTTTTCATTTCCAACTCAAGCTCATGGCGTTGGACTTCCAACTCCCTCCCTGGATTGTCAACCTCATCGTCCTCCACATGTGCCCTACTATAACTCTCTTTTTGTGCTTCACATGTGAAGGGTTGGCATGCCCTGCGGTCTCCGGGATGAACCGTGGAGGAAAGCTCTTAGCAAGCACCGCTGAATTCCCGGGTGGATAGTAAGCTTTGCATCATATGCGTTGCAATAACAAGGATGGAGATGAGTCGAGTCATGTCATCCAAAATTGATGCTTCATCGACCACCCGCTGTGAAGCAAAGACTTGCCATAATATTCTTGATGGTCACGTTCCCGGGAACACCAATAAACCGACCAGATGGTCTTTCTTGCTGAAGGCCTATCAAGACGCCCCGCCATCCGTAGTAAGGGATGAATGAGCCCGGGAGGATCGTGCTTTAAGATCCATATACAATGAAAAAATGAAAAATGTGCAATTGAAAAGTGTTAAAAATATCTATACAAATATCAATTGAAATGAAGTTAATCATTTACTTACAATCTTATCTGCTACTTCCTGAGTGGGTATCAACTTAAAGATCGTCTTTGTCGTAAGTGACTAACCCGGACATCCTCGCAATCGATGTCCTACTGAGGACTTAATGGTGTGCCCTCAAGCACGATCCTCTTTCTATCCTAACGAAGTCGCTTCTCCGCTTCACCCTCAGCCTATCCGCCTATCATACTCCTCTTCCGAGTTTCGGTACCCAACCCGAGACATGGTGTCGTGTGGACGCAAACGCTGATTACTTGCCGACCCTTCTTCGCTCTTTGCCTATTCAAACAAAAAACATAATTAAATACGTTTAAATGATCTATAAAAGCATACAAAATTAACTTAATCAACCAACTCTGAAATTCTCCATCGTGTCGTACTCCTAAAGAAACATATCTGAAGTATCTGACCAATGCAAAGATAATCGAGAACATCTTATCTAGCCACTTCTTCCCGGATACATAATACTGTAAGTCATGCTTGAACCCATTCCAACGCTTTGATGCCATTTTTCATACATTTCTTACGATGATCCTCATCATTTGGCACGTCCGAGACTACCCACACATTATACATGAAAATTGGATGGATTATAACTCGGATAATTATCTAATAATGTAAATCAAAAGAATGTAAAGGTAAAATACCGTGATAGCCTCCCAATCTGGTCCTTAGCTCCGGGAACGTCATTCCGTCCTGGTAGTTGATGCTAACGTGCTCGTAAAGCATAGAAACACCCAGCCTCAAATTCTTTGCTTGAGGTCCATGGGGATTTAGATTAGCATCGAAGCACACCTCAAGCTTAAGTACCGCTGTGCCTCCCTTCTAGTTTCTTCAAAGTCGTGGCTCCCCTACCCCGCTTTCCTATAGTTTGATGTTTCAGTGTGGACAAAAAAATGATAAAATAGAGGGTTGTAACATTATAAACTTACATTAAAAAGAAGAACTAAAGATAGTATGTGACATATAAACTTACACTAGAATCGAGTAGGCGCGATCGGAACCTACGAGGCCCCGCCGTCCTCCCTGCATGTGGGCCATCCGATTGATCCATATGTGCACCTGTTTCAAAACAATATATATTTATTACCATAGGTTATAACTAAAACAAATCCGAAGTATAAATAAAAATAAATGTATACTAAGTTTAAACTACCTATATCAACCCTAGCCCTTCGTGATGATCATCACCGAGTGGCATGTACATTATCCCACTGTGTCTCCTCTAGATTATAATAGGCATGTTTGTTGAAAAAAAAGGTCTCAGGAATATCAAGATTTGAATCTTGATTTTCATCACTACGATTATACATGCTTTTTCGCTTGGAGAACCACGAACAACATTTTGTTAGAAGGATCAACGATGTAGAACACTTGTTTTGCTTAGAAGCCATTATGAAAGGCTCATTTATATGACCCTAACTTGTTTGAGGGTCTACCAATGTGAATCCCACTTCATCGGTTTACTTACACCACCCGTTACTATCAACCCATACATTTAAACCTAAGACTCAAGCTTAGTAATCGAGCACCAAATATCTTTGCACATATCCAAAGTAAGGCTGCTTTAACGCGTTTTGT